>WAAE01019425.1:0-17126 GCA_013400495.1 Nicator chloris | reverse complement strand
CCCCCCGCCTGGCCCGGCCCCGGCCCCCCCCCGCCGACGTGGGGCTGGAGCCCCCAGGATGGGCTGGGTCTGAGCCCAGAGGAGGGGGATGAACGAGATCCCTGTGGTCAGACGCCGGCTACGGGGTGGGACATGGACCCTGGGGTGGGCCAGGATAACCAGGGATGACAGGGTAGCCGGAGCGGGACATGGAGCTTGGTGTGGAGAGATCCCCCGGGGTCGGATAGGGTCACCAGGGATCAGGCAAAACCCCCGTGATAGGACATTGTCCCTGAAATCGGAGGATCCCTGAAATCGGAGAATCCCTGAAATCAGAAGGCCCACAGTGTCTGTCGGAGTCTTGAGGGTCGGATAGGATCCCCAGGGTTAGACAGGGTCCCCGAGGTCAGATACAGTTCCTGGGGTCAGGCAGGGTTTCTAGGGACCAGGCTAGACCCCGTGGTTGGAGACTCCCTGAAATCTGCAGGTCCCAAAAGTCAGGGGGCTCCCCGGTGTCTCACAATGTCCCCTGGGATCAGAGAGGGTCCCATGAGATCAGGCCAGACCCCTGTAGTACGACAGTGCCTGCAATCAGAGAGTCCTCAGGGTCAGGCAGGATCCCAGGGGTGAGGCAGGGTCCAGGGTGGCACAGTGTCCCTGGGGCTGGGGTCAGGTCAGGCCCTGGGAGCAGCAGCACAGGGTGCAGGGTGTAGAGAGGTGAGGGATGCTCCATGAAGCCAGCATGGAGCAATGTCCAGGGCTCAGGTCCGTGTAGCCAGGTGGCTCCCTCAGCCACAGCGGTGGCTCCTGGCCATGGAGTGGTCTCTGGACAATGGATTTTGGCAGAGGGGTGATGCCACTCATTCACCCAAGGTAAACAGCTGGGGAATGGTCTTTGGTAGCAGAACTGGTTAACACTAGTCATGCTCAGAGCTATTGTTCTCCACTGGTATTCAGCTTTGCAGACTTCTGCAGCTATTTCAGGCCTGCTGGAGGGCTCATGTACCCAACAGCCTGCCTGGTTTTTCTTCTAATTATTTCAGTCAGTCTAAAAAAAGACATTACCTCCCTCTGCAAACCTTGCCTCCATTGTACTCAGCACAGAAAATAAGAAGGAAAGGAGAATAAAAGTCTGACATCCTCTACCTCCAGGTTAAATACTCTTCTGCATAGGTATGGCAAGTGCTGAGAGGAAAAACAGGAGGCAGCTTCTGCTAACCAGAGGTGGAAGGGATACCAGAGTATCCATCAGGGCAGGCTATCCCATCCTGCAGGGCCAAGGGTTAATGGAGGAGCTGAGAATCACCCTGGGGCACACCAGGACTTGAAATGAGAAATCCTGGTACTGTCAAGGCACGCTGACAGGAGAACGATTGCAGTGTCAGCAGAAAGACATCTCACATGGGAGGGAGCAGCTAATAGCTGTGCTGTGATGAATCTGGGTTTTGACAAGAGGCTGAGGCACCAAACACACTCAGAAAAGCCAAGGGAGGACAGACAGGGTCTAGCTGGTTGTAACTGGTGTAAGCAGGGAGAGAACATCAAGAGGGAAGGTGCATCATGCTGACCACCATGGTCAGGATATTTACCAAGCACTGCACTTGCCTTCCCTCTCCTCTCACCTGCAGGATTTTGGGGTGGAACCCTCGTGTTTGCTCCAGTTGCACTGGGCTGCAAGAGCAGCAGGGGCTGGAGCTCCTAAGAGAAACTACATACGAATAACTATTAGTGATAATTAGCAAAAGCACACTGATGACATCTCCTTCCTATCAGCTTAGCTCAGTTTGGCAAAGGCTCTGGTCTCACCGAGACAATCCCCATGTTGTATAAAGGCCACCTTCTGTGGCCTCCCCTGCTCCTCCTCTATGGCCAAGAGCCAAATTAGGCAAAGAAAATGCTGCCACAAGCGTTGGTGATGGCACAGAGGGGCCTGGCCACTGGCCAGGGGTTTGACAGCATCCTTCAGGTTCCTTCTTTACCTGGCACAACAGGCACCTCTGAAAGATATGACAAGAAAATCGTGACTGGCCATCAGCATGCAGAGCTGTCACCAAGCCAGCGTTAGCTATCTGCTGCCTAACACCAGGTGGGAGCTGCTTTTAGAACATATTTTCTTTGTTTAATTTCCTAAGCCATCAAAATGAGATTTTGGGTGCGAAGTGGGGCCATCCCAGCTCACCTACAGCCTTCTCAGTGGGCGTGTGAGAGCAAGACAGGGTGCCAAGTTTGGCTCCAGAATGGTGCCAGACATCACAAAATAAACTATTGAAGAAAGATTATATTTTAGCCAGGCTTTTAAAAGAACCAAAACCCCCCAAATTACCGGAACTGTTGCTCAGTATTCTGTTTTCCTGGCAGGGCTGGGGGAGGTGAGGGGAAGCCTCTGGCTGTACAGATTGGGTGGAGGCTGTGGTTCCAACTCTCCTGGAAAATTTTAATCGGTCAAAAAGTGAAGAATATTTTTAGCATGCCATCAATGTCCATGTGAGGACGTGTGTGCTGTGAGAGCATGTGGTGCAGAGGCCACATCCCTGTGATTTATCAGCTATCCTCACCCTTGCAGGCAGACCTGGAGAGACCCACTCTGACCCCCTCCAGCATTGCAGGGGAACCTGTTGTTTGCAAGAGGATGTTCAGTTCACAACAACGAGGAAGTTGGTCCAATAATGCTGCAGGGAGAGGTGTTGGGCACATGTCTGCAGCTGGGACAGGCTGCCTTGTTGTCTTCTGCATTGATAAGAGATGGAGAAATGCTGCTGCAGCAAAGTGAAATGGAGTCACGAGTGACACCAGGGAGGGTGGGATGGTGAGTCATGAACTGAGGAAGTTTCTTTGCAAGGGGACCCATGACTCTTACTGCTCTGTGCCTCAGTGGCTGCATTTGGGGTCTTGCAAAACTTGGGGTGCAGGATGTAGAGGAGTTCCACCAAGGTGGGTGTCAGGAGCTCTGGCTATAGAGACACAGCTTCCCCAAAGCCACTCAGGGATGATACAGGACTGGGATGGGTGGGGGGTACCTCCTGCCCTCCCAAACGTGGACAAACCAGTCTCTCCAGCCACAGACACCACATTAGAGAGTTGTGGTCACCCTCATGTCTACCTGCCATCCTTTCCTTACCCCAGGCAGGGAGCTCTGTCTCCTGCATCCAACCCAAGGCACCTCGTGACCAGGGTCAGCCACTCCACCTGCTCTCGTCTTGGTTTTCCTCCACTTCAAATGGCAATAACCCATCTCCGGGGTGCTCTGAAGGCAAGTTCATTAGTGCCTAGCTTTGTTAATTGCTTTGAGTAGGGCTGGACAGACAGAGACTCATTATGGCAATTGCCCTGTTGTCTGCTCAGCATTGGGGAAGGAGGAGGTGAATATGCCTGTGAGACTGGAAGCCAGCACTGGGCTCAGTGAGGCCACAGGGCTCCTGAGCTGGAGGGGAAATCCTCATTCCCTTCATATGCATGGCAAATTAATGGGGATGTTCTTAATTTCATCTGTTTGGTTGGAGCTAAAACAAAGAGGCCCAGAGAAAGTGCTGGATCTGAATGGATATGCAAAGGTAGGGCCCAATTCAGGCTCTTGATGCCATGTAGAGCCTGTGGCACCTTCTCAAACTGCAGCACGGTTGTGGGACTAAATCAGTTCTCAGGTGGACTGCAGTCCTCCAAACTATCTTGTGCTAGACAAGAAATGTGGGGGTAGCCAAATCCTAGAGCGATGCATGGGGAATTAGCAGCAGCAAAGGCTGGAGGAGATGGGAGACCACACATCTGGAGCTGGCAGGGAAGAAGGTCTCTCTTCACTTATCCACCAGCTTTCTGGGCTTAAATCTTCTGTTTTATGGACAAGCCATGTGAAAGGATGGTGCTTCCAGCCACATTCCCTGCTGCAGTGGGGCAGTCAGGGTCATCACACCTGGTCTGAGGTGTGGATGAGGTGTGTCTGAGGCCTGGCCAGTAACTCCTGACCTGCCAAAATCCTGATTTTACCTGTTTTCCTCTTGACTGATACCAGTCAAAGCTTCTGCCCAAATCAAACCTGGGCTTTTCAGCTACTCATGCTCCTTATTTTAGTTACAGGTCTGGAAGAGAGGACCCAGCTATCTGCCAAAGCCATCAGCCTGCAAGCGCTCGCAGGAACTCGTGTGCTCTCCCTGCTGATCTTGCTGGTTTCGTAAGGAAAAAACAGTCCTGGCTGCAGAGGACGTCTGGTGCTCACAGGAGGGACAAAGCAGATCCAAAACTGTAGGTAAGGAGGTCACTTGCTGGGGGAAAATGGGGGAGGTGAGAGGTTTAAATGATCTTAAAACCAGCAGTGAGTGGAAGGAATGTGGCCAAGCCCTGTGACACTATGGCAAGTGGGCAACGAGCAATGCTGCTTTGTGCTCTCTTCTTCCTTTCTGTTTTAACTCAGCATGAGCAGTAAGCCCTGATGAAAGACAGCGAGTGCAGGCTAAAAGAGGTGACTGGTGATGCCAGAACATCACTGTTGGTGTCCAGGTGATGGCCACAGTCTGTCCACAGGCAGGAAAGGTGGAAAGGAGTGAAGCACCTAGTGGGTGAGGGCTCAGGATGACATTCCTGCTCCATTGCTGCACGGGGTGAATGGGAGCAGTGTGGGGCTGGAAGAGGGCTGGAATAGGATGGTCCATGCTGCTCTTGTCCCCAGGTGTTTTAAAACCAGGGCTGTGCCACACATCCTGCAGGCAAAACCCAATCCCTGTGTAAATGGCTTGGAGCAGCTTCTCATCTCATCATCCTGTGCCTGGGGCAGTTGCCTCTGGGCTTTCCCAACAGCTCTGCACTGTTCTTGGCCTTCACTGACATCTCCACCAATGACAAAATATGCCAAAAATAACCCCTGCTCTCCGGCAGGAAGGTGGGATATAAACACACTGACTGTTTGTTAGTGTTACTGCTTGCCAGGCTTTCAAACCAGACTGAGTTTGAGGGGGATCACTTCCTGCTCCACAGTCCTGACCTCCCACTGCCTCCCTACTCCGTCTAAGCGTGGAAGCTCCCAAAAACACCTCTGCTCTGTGCATGACACTTTGAGAAGGTGAAGCTGCAGCCCCAGAGGTGCTGGAGGGATTTTTCTGAGTGAGTTTAAGGTAAGGCAGCATCTCTGGGTAAGGTGCAATCTCTGGTGCATTGCAGCCACTGGCTTTCCTGTATGCAATGCAGCATTGAGGTCCTCCTGGAGCTGCTGGGATATATAAAAATATTTTGTATCTATATGATAATATCATCAGAACCTGATTTTGTTTGCTGTGGCAAGAAACAAACCCTCAGAGAAGTGTAATCTGGTACCTGTAGCACTGATGATCCCTGGTAATATGATCCTGCTTCATGCACTCTCGCTCTCAGGGCCATCCGTGGCCATCCTGATTCTGATCCCTACCTGCCACCCTGCCTGGTTCCTGAGGACAAAGGGACCCAGGAGTTTTGGGGACTGATGGCTTGTATAGCAAGCAACCATGGAGTTTGTCTGAAACTATGTTCTTTCTGATTTGGATAAGCACATGAGGAACACAGAGAGGCAGCAGAAGGGGTTAAATCAATAGTTACATTTAAATCAATATTCTGACTTATGCTCCTGTCCCAGTGGTGCCGACTTCCTTTGCCCCCTGATTCGAGGGTGCAGACCTCAGTGGCTCATTCTGAGCCACCATTTCTGTGATGAACATGGATTTTGACAGATATGCTGCAGGATTGGGCTGGTTTGTTGGCTTTTTGTTGAGAAGAGGGGAAGCAAAAATTAAACAACGTGACCATGGCTGTGGTCTATACACCTAATCCACTGGTGAGACCAGTTCCCCAAAATTTGGTGTAAAAACTTGTATCAACAGTTGTTTCTCACCTCTGGGTTTCTCTGCAGATGCTGATGGCCAAATTCCTGCTGCTGGTGCTTGGGCCCCTACAGGAGGAGGCTAGAAAAATTCTGTCTCTTGGATCAGGACTTCAGGGTGATGCTTTCCCTGAAGATACTTTGTGCAGTGGCTGTGGAAACGAGCTGAGTTTTGGTGTGAGCAGGGAGGGGGTGAGATTTACAGCTGTGCCCTGGTTTTGGTGGTGACTCATGAAGTAGGATTGGATCAAGTGAATTCTGCAAAGATTTACAGCAAGTAAACCCTTTCACGTGCAGGGCTTATTGCATTGGCATGTCGTGTCTGAGACAGGTTCTGGAGGTACTGCCCAAGGCCAAGCAGCCAGTGTGAAACTCTTGCCTGTCATGGAGTTTTCCTTCTGACATGGATTCGTTCCTCCTTAGCCTGCAGTGAGGTGGTACTGAGACCACAAGCACTTTTCATCCCTCTCCCAGCACTGTGGCCACCTCCCAGCCTTTCCAGTGAGGCCAAGAGCTTGGTGACCAACTGCCCAGCTCTCAGCTGTGCCAGTGTCCCACCTTAGCACACACCCATGGATGGAACCAGCTGTGGGATGCAGAAGAAGGTCTGAATGAGAACGTGTGGGAAATACTTCCTTTCTAAAATTTCAAAATGTAATGAATGTCAGTAATAACCGTTACAAGCCTGAGTGGGGCGAGGAGAGGAGCTCAGACTGTCTGACTGCCACAGCCTTTGCAGTAACGCCGGGTTCGGCAGTGTGATGTGGTACCGGGTCCTTGCTGCCTCCAACATCCCTGCCACTCTGCCTCCAGCATCCCAGCGACACAGCCCGCACCCCTGCCCCATCCCTCCTCTCAGCCTTTCCCTATAGCCCCTCTCAGCCCATCCCGTCAGTCCCCCGCAGCCCGATCCCCCGCTGCTCCCCGGGCAGCAGCAGCAGCCCAGCCCGAGCCCCGGCGCTGCCCTTCCTCCTCCCCGCGGCGTGGTGCCATCCCCACCTAGTGCCGGCCCGGCGCACCGGCCGCGGGCAGCCTTGGCGCTCCCCGGGCTCCCCGGGCTCCGGGGACCGTGGCATCTCCTCCACGTCCCCTGCTGCACCCGGACGCCCGCGGCACGGCCCTGCGGGGGATTTTCGTGCCCCTGCACAGAGGGATGCTCCGGGGTAAAGGAACGGTGGGAGGAAATGAGCCGAAGAAGCTTTTACGTTGCTCCAGAGGACGGGGACGGGCAGAGGCCACAACGGATCCCACGTCTGCTGGGGCTGTTGGCCTCCTCATGCCCCATCCTGTGGCCCGGGAAAACGAGATTCCCCCCTTTCCAGGAGGGGGAACCCAGCTGGGGACGAGGGTAAGGGCCACATCCCATCCCAGTCACCGAGCTTGTGCTATCGCCAGGGCTGGACCCCTTTGCGTATTACTTTGGGGATGCTCCTGCACATCAAAGGTTTGGAGTTCTTAGTGGCATTTCCTAAAGACACAACACCACGGACCTCACAAATGTGAGTGCCTGGAGAGCATCACCTCCCCCACCCTCCTCTAGACCCTGTAAGCACCAGTTTTAGATGTGTAGGGCACAGTAAGAAGCCAGGAAATGCCTTGAGCAGTGCTCTCCATACCAGTTCTGCTCTTGTCCCCCTCCAGCCTACCAGAGACTCCCAGAGCCAAAATGTCTTTAGGTTCTCCTTCCCCTCCTTCACCCTGTTGCACCTCAGATCCACATACAGCTTCTTACCAGCCCTGTCCCTGTGGCCAAGGGCTGTTCTCTCTGCCCAGGTGCTGTCCAAGCCAGCCAGGGCATCCAGAGGTATCTTCTCCTTACCTGGAACGAGGAGATGAGCAGTCATCCTCTGCTCAGTCACATCAGCTTCCCTGGGCTTGCAACATCCTTCATCCAGTATAATTTTGGTTGGATGGACTCTCTACATGTTGCTGCACTTGGTCCCTGGAAGGAAGTGGCTCTTTGCACTGACATTTTCTGAAATTTTGCTCTTTTTTTTTTTTGTGCTTTCCTATCTTTTCTCTGGCTCCACCCTCCCTGGCTGTTGCATAGGCGCTTTCCTTTTTTTCCCTTGGGTGCTGTGGCCTTGCTGTCCCAGCCCCACAGGAGATACCAAGGTCCCCTGGAGTTTCCCCATGGCTCAGAGGTATACAGAGTGGGGATGCTCTGCAGGGGGATGCTCCTGCTTGCCCATGGCATCCTATGGAAATCTGGGAATATGCTCAGAAATTTCTGAAGACCACAGGAAAGCACAGGAAAGACGGACTGCAGGATGGGAGAGGAGGCAGGAAGAAAGGAAGATTAAGGGGCGATATGGCCTCCTTCATATTTCCTGATGAAACGAGGAAAAAGCCCAACACTGCCCCTATTTTTTCTTGGAAAACCCCTTGCAGCTCAGCCCTGAAAGCAGGATTCAGCAGCTTGGCGCAATTCAAACATTTCCTCTGCTGCTTTAAAGAAAATGTTGGAACAGAGCAGGCTTAAAGCCTGTTGAAGAGGCCCATTTATCTGAGAACTGAAAGAAAATATTGGGATAATATTTGGAAAAGCCTGTGAATGGGCATGGCTCAGCATGTGCTGAGCAGCAACAACCTGCAAGCTGCGGGGGGAGAAGCCACCCTCTGCGTGTGGTTAATTTTCCCCTTTTCCCTCATTTCCTTCCCATTTCCTTCCCGGCTCTGAAAGGTTTTAGCGTGCCTAGGTGGGTCTTTGAGCTGTGTTTCCCCCAGGAAAGTGGTAGTGCTGGAAGAAAAAGGGATTTTTCACGAGCAGGGTGGGCACAAACCCTGTCCAGTCTGGGTATCCAGGGGGGGCTGATGGGGAGAAGGTGTTTCTTTCCCCTGGTTAACAACTGAGGCTGATCTGCAGGACACACTTAATCAGATATCACTAAAAACAGGGTTGATTCCTGACTAATTGGTCAGTAATAACCATTTAATTGGCAAAGCTGCAGTGAAGCTCCAGCCCTCCCTTCCCAGAGCCATTAGCAGCATCTATTTTAACATTTGGAGCCTGGCTGGGATTCAATAAATGGGTTTTTGTTGTTTTTTTTCACATTTAAAAACATTAATGTGTGTTCAGAATTCAGTTGGACATCTCATTTGGCTTTGAAGCATAATTATGCTTGATGAGGACTAATAAGCAGCTTTCAAATCGAGACCAGGTTAGCATCTCTCCTGCTGTCTCCTGCAGGGAAGCTGATATTTCACAACAGCTGATTTTTATGGGACTAATCCAGAAATGTCCAGGGTTATATAGAACCCTGCTTTGTCTTTGACTGGCTTTTTTTTCTTTTTTTTCTTTTTTTTTTAAATTATTTTTCTGCCTAGGATGAGTTTTTATTGCTGTGGAGTTTTGCTCTGTGTGGGATTTCCACCCACTGTGGGTCTCAGGGTGCTTTTGCAGGATGCAAAGGGTGATTTGCTGAAAACAGCCTTTTTTTAACCCCCAGCCTCATTAGGAAAGAAAATAAACCTTGGAAGGGAATTTTTTCAATGTGACCAAGAGAAACTCTAAATTGTCAGCCCCAAACTGATCCCAAGCCTTGATATTGGCTTGAAGCCTGGCTGCAGGCTGAAGCAGATGTTGCCAGTCCCTGACACAGATGATTGCTGATAGGTGATGGCTGATGGTTGAATTGGTGTCGAGGTCGGCCCTGCTCCAGCACCAGCGCCTGCCCTAAGGTGGAGCTGCTTCTCTTTCAGCATCGTGGCCGCCCAGAGAACACCGGATCCAGTCTGGTCACCCAAATACCGCCTGCCTGCAGATTCTGAGCAGGGCTCAGACAAAAGAAAACCCATCCAAACTGTGGGTTTATGTTTGTTTTCCACGCTCCCCCGTTGAAATTCCATGTCAAAGGTAAGCTCGCTTGGAGATTAGGCTTTGGCAAGTCTTGCTATGCTGCTGAAACCACCAGAAATGCCCTTAGTGAGCCCCAAGCATGCTCTGCCCCGGGATGGGGAGTGAGTCCTGGTCCTGGCTTGCCAGGAGATGAGGGAACACAAACCCATGGGACACTCCCTTCTCCACCAAAATCTGTCCTTTCTCGATGGGGACCCTCCTGTCCCTCTGCCAGCAGAGCCCCTCCACTGTACCATGAGGCTGCTCTCACCCATCACTCCTACAGCTGTCTCTCTAGCAAACCCCGAAGCTGCTGCTCTAAACCCCCCAGATTCCCAGCTGAGTCAAAATACTCCCAAAATCTAAAGGTGGCAAAGGAGAAAACCCCTCCTGTCCTGTTCTGTCATGGCTCTGGGGACTGTTAGGGGGGTTAATGGCCACCAGCCAAAAGCTGTGGAGGAAAGACCTTCAGTTGTGAGCACTTGGTGCTTGGGCAGCTCTCCTGCATTTTTTTTCTAAGACATTTTGCAGCAATTAAAAAGCTGCAGGTAAATGCCAAACCCCAAAACCTGGCAAAGGTGCCAGCTGCTCTGCAGTCAGGACAGACCCAGCCACTGACTCCGGGCTGACCATGTTCCAGCCTTAAATAGCTGCTTTTCAGGGACAGGTGTGTCATGGCAAACTTTATTTTTCTGGAAACAGCAAGCACATTGTGCAGGGCAGGCTTTCCAAGGATGCTCCCCACACCCTTTTCAGGAAATACCACGCAGCTCTCCTTCGTGCCATGCCATTTTTTTTTTTTAATTGGCATAAATGATAGCCTCAGCAAGAACACACCGTGTTTTTCCTGGGCTGTTGGATTTTATTTTGAAATCGCTGCTGGTTTGATCTTTGCATCTCTCCACCCCCAGGCTCATTGCTCTCCTCTTGTGTTTCTGATCCTGGTGCTTGCTCCAGTGCAGTGGGGTTTGCTGGGAAGTGAAAATGCCGTGGGGAGGTTCATCCTGTGCCAGTCACAGCTGGGTCCTTGGTATATCATCCTACCTGGGAGCGAAATAGAAAAGTTTTGTTTGATCTGACAAAGCCACCATAGAGAGCAGACAGCAGCTGTCCCTTCCTGGTGACCCCCAGCCCCATCTAGGAGTCCAGCTTTTGATCCCAAGTCCAGCCCTGGAGCCATCATTCCAACAACAGCCATGCTTCCTTTGGGGGAACCTGAAATAGCCTTTCCTGCATGGTGACAACACGTCCCCCACGTGGCACCGGTGTAACCGGCTTTTCCAAGACCTGCTCTTCCAGGGGTGGGGTTGGGTTGGCTCGGTTTATTACCAGCACCCTCTTGACTCCGATACTTCTCCTTAGTACAGTGCTCTCAGATGAAGTGGGATGGTGGGAACAACCAGGAGAGGTTGAAAAAGGATTCCTATTTCACATGTGGGATGAGTGCCACCAGGACACATCCCTGTGGTCCCCTCCCTGTCCCAGCACCCTCTCCAGGTAAAGCATCTCCCCATTCTACAATACCTTGCTTGGGCATTTCCTTCCTTGCCCTAATTTCCAAAATAACAGTAAACCCAAAGCCTATTTGAGATGGGTGAAAAGGCTTGAGTTTGTTACCTTTTAGTTCAAGACCAGCACACAGTCAATTATCTTTGATTGATTTCCCCACCCTATGAATGTGTGTGCTGAGCCCAGCAGTCTCCAGAGTGCCCTTTGGCCACCGAGCTTCAATTGTTTCTAAACTTCAGGATCCATCTTTTGGATATTTTTTCAGGCCTGAGTCCATAATGGACCCTTTTTTTTTTTTTTTTTTTTTTTTTTTTTTTTTTTTTTTTTTTTTTTATTACTAACATTTTTACTAGGATGACATTTGGACTAGGCAGGGAAATCTTGCCTGCTACACCAGTACCTGACAATCAAGATTTAATCTTTCTGGAGAGGAAGAACACATCAGATGGAAAAAAAATTCTGATATCTGTGAAATTGCAGAAAAGCAGAGCAGGAGGAGCCTGTGGGAAATCTCCAGCCCAGCCTGGAGCAACACAGCGACTGCGCAAGCATCAACCATCGCTGGACAGATGTTGGTCTAATTACAGCTAAAACCTCTGGCACTGGGGATGCTCTGCTCCCTGTACCCCGAGTGTATCATTGCAGCCAGGCAGCCTCTCTAATCTCCAATTTAAATCCCTTTGGCTGCTGCCTCCAGTGCTTAGAAGAGGTGCTGTATGGCAGAAAACCATAGGCACATCCTTCTTGGTGATCTCTGTGGTTCTGAGCTCTTCCACCCTGGCAGGAGCACTTTTTCCCCTGTGATTTTCCCCATTTCTCACTGGCAGTTGCCAGGGATCAGAGATTTATAAAATAGGTGTTTCCAGAATCTGGAAATTAACTTCCCTGTACCTGCAGTGTTGTGACCAGGGCTGAGCAACAACACAGAGCTGCCACTTTTCCACACCTCCTTGGGCCTTGCTCCACCTCATCCCCTCCTTCCTCTCCATCACATTCGATGTCACCTCTTCAGACTGAAAGCTTAACCCAAATTTAGAAAGGGAAGGAAAAAGGCAGGGACAGGATTTTTCCAGTGAGCACGAATCTCCTGGGAATTCACCCAGGGCTTTCCCAGCTGCAAAGCTGGTGGCTGCTGCACGCTGACAGCAGCAGTGGCATTGCCAGAGCCCGAGTGCTGCTGTGACACATCAGCCGTGAGGCTGAAGCTCCACGGAGGCTCCAAATCTTATTTTCCACTGGCAAGTTTCACTGGCAGCTCACTAGTGTGCAGGATTTTACCATTAATATCCCCCAAAACATCTGGCCGCTAGTGAGTCTGGGGTTATTTTAACACCTAAAAGGGCAAGCAGAGGAAAAAAAGAGATGGTTTGAGATGAGTGAATATAAATGCGTCATGATTTAACATGGTTAAAATGGAAGAATACTGTTTTCTTCTGCAGATTTACAAGCCCCTGGAGGGGAGCAGGGACTACAGACACCCCGGTGCTTTGCCGTCGCTGCTGTGTGCTGGAGTGAGCCGGAGCAGCTGCCGGAGGACGCTGGGGGCATTGTGCTGCCGGACAGGTTTGAAGGCTGCTGTTAATGAACTGGTGTTAATGGGCTAGTGTTAATGGGCGCCCTGATGGTGAGAAGTCAGGAGCCGAGCTGTGCAGGGGCTGGAGCTGGGGGTTCTTCCACGTGGCTGTCACCGGAGTGAAGAATCAAGCTGCAGTAATTCCCCGGTGCAGACAAGATCCCGAACTGCATTGCTTTAATTACACCAGCGCAAATTTCATTCATTTGGTTAAGCCTGGGAGCTACAGAAAGAGCTATTTCCAGGTGTGCTGTTGTAATTTTTGCATGCCCTGGATTACCCACCGTGCACAGCTGCACGGCCGGCGTTTGTCGGGCTCTCCGGCAGACCGGGACAAGTTCGCAGCCATCAGCACGCCGATGGCCCTACTCACGCCTCTGCACATCCCAGCACAGGGCTCTGCTTGGGTCAGATAAACGGGTTTTAACCTGATTAGTGCTGTAATCTCCATGTCGACAGGCTCTCATCACGCACAGGATAAAACCCCAGCTCCTATGGCCGGGGCCCTGTGGGGTTTCGCCGGGCAGCTCCTGCCAACAAGGCTGGCCGATAACTCTAAGCCAGGTGACTTCCCTGTCCTGGCATCTCAGGGACACCTCTGCACCGTGGAGATCTTTGCAAATGACTTTTGTTTGCTTAACTCCTTGCACTGGAGCAGGCAGAGGCATAGCTCCCGCTGTCCTGTCCCTCCTCCAAAGGCAGGAACAGGATGACAATCCTGCTGCCTAGGGCAGGCAGCTCAGTGCCAGCTCTGCCATCCCACCCCTGGAAAAAATAGCACCTTCTTGGGTGCATTATTTGTACTTTCCTTTTCTGAACATGCCTTAAAAAGAAGGGCTTGGTTTTCAAAGGAACAGCATTCAAATTACGTTCTTCCCTGCTTGTCCAGCTCTTGCCGTACAGAGCAACGAGCATGTGTGGGATGTGGTGCGATTTTAACTGTAATTCATGGACAGATATAAAATGCCAGGGTTATTATGAATTTTATTCAGGAGAGTTTAAATGTTACTGGTTCAGTGGCGCCTCTTTCTATGCTTCCTTTGCAGCAGCTTCTGTTTAACCTCTCAGCTCACAAAATTTATTGTATTGTTGGTGGCTTGCTGTAATTCTCCAGGTTTTCAAATAATCCCAGGAAAAGAGTTAACTGGAGCCTCTGCCTTAGTCTACATCCACTGCAAAGTATGTGGAGCCAAAGTCTGTCTTTCCTGACACCCCCGGTAAATCCCTTGGGTTCATCTGGGAAAACTGCCACTCTGAATTTCAAAATTATGTCAGTGGGAGACGGGTCAGGAGCAGTGCAGGGACCAGGGAGCACCTAAACCTGGTTGCGGTCAGCATTTGGGCAAGGCTCTCACCCAGCTCACATGGTGTTGCAGGCTGAGCTGGCACCATTGAACCCATAGCAGGACACAGGGTTTTACTGGTACCAGTAACTATTCCCCAGGCAGATACATCAGGAGTCGTGGTGAATGATCTTGGCAAGAAAGGTCTGTGGTGTAGCTCGTAGCTAGGTTTTGATGGCCGTGATGATCATCAATGACCATTGCAGTGGGGTGCAGAGCACTCCCAGACATGGATTCAGCCTGATTCTCCCGGGATTTGCCCTTTTTTCATCACCTAACACAGACACAATGAGGTTTTGCACACACACCCCCACAAAGGCAACCCTTTTCCTATCTTCACTCACTTCTGAAGAGCTTCAGAAAGCTTTTCTCACTGCAATAACCTAAACCCTCCCTGCTGCTGCCAGAGCTCATTCGCCCTTCTCTGCTCCCTCCCTGTGGAAATACCTTGCCCCTCCTTTGCATCCTCTGCCGACATCCCTCCGACCTTCCCCAGCAGAGGCAGAGCAAGGTGGATGTTTTGAAACCAAAGGGTTTTCTTTCATCTATTCCCACCTCTCCTTTGGCTCTGCCCTGCTGCATCTCTCTGGACGTGCATCGCACACGTAGCACACCCAGCACCCGCCAGCCCTGCTCATCCATCTCACACACCTTAATCAATGGGAAACTTGAGGAAAAGCCCATAAACCGGATGGGAAGTGAGGATTGGATTTGCAATGTGCTAGTGCTAATGGAAACCATCCTTTACTGCATAATCAGAAGGAATGGCCACACACAACCCATCATTTCTGCCCAGGGTGCTCACAGGGCAGCCCTGTGAGGACATGTGAGGTGATGAGCCCTGGAGGCTCCAATGTCCCCGCAATGATAACCCACGGTGATTTCCGTGAGCAACATCTTATGGTGAGCACAGAGTCACCAAACTCCCCATTGCCTGCAAATTGTGGCAGCAAATCGTCACATCCATAATCCCAGCACAACACTGTTTGCACACAGAAACCCTCCAAATTGCCATTTTGCTGATATTTGTAATTTCCCAGGATAAGCCTGCCTGTGGCACAGGGGCTCACCTCTGTCTGGTCCCTCCATGTATTTGCTGCCTGCAAACGGGTCAAAGCCAGCCCATCACAGGAGCTGCCAGAGGATTTTGGCCTTGTCTGATGCAGAACAGGCTCTCTATAAATTTCCCTTGGATTAATCTCACGGCTGAGCTGTGAGTTCTTCCTTATTTCCTCAGGCTGTCACTAGCTCACCTGCCCAGTGGCAGGGCTGGTACAAGTGGGTGGCACCAGACTGTTATTTTCCCCTCCAGCTCCAGTGGTGGGTTGTACTTATCTCTCCTTGGATGCCCCCTTGCCCTCCCACATCCAGGTGGGTTTTGCAAATCTGTTTGGGGCTCAGGAAGATGTTGTATTCAGACAGATGGGGGTGTGGAGCTCGTGCCCCAAATACCAGTCAAATCTGGTCAGGGTCTAGAAAAACAGATGACACCCACTCTGGGACTCACAGCCACCCTGAGACCATCTCTGCTGGAACCTGTGGATGCAGCTGTTCATTGTCAGGGTCCTGGGAGCCCCAGGCACATTTCTGAAGCTAGGACAGGATTCAGGTGAACCTCTGGTGTGATGTGAGTGAATGCAATGCCACTGAAACATCCTTTCATTTCGGGCAGTCATCAGCTGCCCAGTGGCCTCGACCCGCATTGGCACGGAGGGCTGTGGAACAGAGCACCCCTGGCCCTCTCCTGAGCCCAGCCTTTGTCTGGTGCCAAACAAAGCACCTTCTCCAAACAAAGCCCAGTTTTTAATATCCCACGAGGTCTCTGCTGTTCCCTGAATGGCATCCGTGGGAGGCAGAGTCAGCACTCCAGCCCGTCTGCTCCAGCCCGTGGCTTATGGTGGTGGCACTCAGCTGTCCACAGCCAGGTTTATCCCCGGAGTCCTGTCCCCAGACCCTCCCCACCGGCCAGTTCCTCCTGGCCTTTCGCAAGCCCACGAGGGTTTGCTGGGGGGTGCAGGGGGTGCCAGGAGTATGGAGGCAGGGAGTGCTGGGGGTGGAGGGGAGATGCCGTGGGAATGTGGGGGCAGTGCTGAAGGGATGCAGAGGGAAGGTGCAGAGGGAAGGTGCAGTGGGACATGCTTGTGGGGATAGCACAGAGGGATGGGGGGTGAGGCAGATGCCTGGGGGGATGCAGGGGGAATGGGGTGAGGGAGATGTGGGCAGTGCCAACGCATTCCAGGGAGACAGAGGGGAAGAGGGGCTCAGACTGCGTGCCCAGCGGGATGCAAGGGCTACGTAAGGAGTGGAGCCAGGGAATGCATGATGGGCTGGCTGAGGGAATGCAGGGGGAATGTGAGGAGTCTCTCTGCGAGGTTCAGGAGGTACCTGGAGAGCAGATCTGGGAGAATACATGGAGGATTGCCCGGGGGGAATGCAGATGCACAAAAGGAGATGCAGTGCCGGGGCATGCAGAGGGATGCGGGGGCGATGCGGGGGCTCTCTCTGAAGGGCGCCGTGGGTTACCTGAGGAGCAAAGCTGGGAGGATGCATGGGGGCTGTCTGCGGAGGAAGGAGGGGAGGTGCCCCGAGGAATCGGGAGCACAAAGGAGGATGAAGTGGGGCGCAGAGGCAAACCCAGAGGGCAGTGCTGGGGTGTTCAGAGGGATGCGGGCGGATGCGGGGGGATGCAGGTGGTTGTTCACAGAGCAGCACCGGGGCGCGCAGGGGAGGATGCAGCATGTAGAGGGGATTGTCCGGACACATGCAGGGGGAGGCAGGGGGGGTTGCGGGAAACAGCACCTCAGCACGGGGGGGGGACACAGGGGGTCTGTTCGGGGACCAGCGCCGGGACGCGTAGAGCGGATGCCGGGGGGCACAGGGAGTTGTCTGGAAATACGCGAGGAAGGGACACAGTGCCATGCACGGAGGGGTCCGGGGAGCTGCCCGGAGTCGGGCAGCGGGGCTGCAGAGATGTGCGGGGGTGTTTCCGGGGAGCAGCGCCGGGCACGCAGCGGGGCTGCCCGGCGGCAGGCGGGGGGACGCGGG
>WAAE01019424.1:85853-109033 GCA_013400495.1 Nicator chloris | reverse complement strand
TCTGTCTGTCCCTCTCTCTCCCCCAGTCTCAATGTTTGTTAGTGAACAAAAGCCATTCAGACCCTGCAGGTTGGTTTTCTGTGCTGGACAGTTTTTTGGAGGAGTGTCACAGTTGGCTGAAGCATTTTTTAAATCAGAGAGTCACAGAGTGCTGGTAAAGCATGATAAGGTTGGTTAACAAAACAAACAAAATAAGATAGATAACATTCATACAAGTGCCCTTGTTTGTGCATAAATGGAACAGAGTGGGGGAGGAAGTAAAAGTAACAAATTCATTTTCTATGTTTCTAAGTGTCTTTTTTCTTTGACACAAATTAAAACAGTCGTGGAAGTGTTGAGCAAGATGATCTTTGTGTGCTTTTTCAGAAAAGAATAGGTAACTCCTCAAGTAAAAAAATACATTGAGAAATGTTACTATGGGGGAACTGAGGCTGTCAACTCAGCCATCTGACTTGAATAGTGAATCTGCTCCACTCTTTTTAATGCTGCTCCTTTGTTCTCTGCTTTTAAGTTAACTCTCTGGTTTTGACCCCTTTTCCAAGTGCAGAGGGCAGAGACACCCAAAAACGACTCAAGGCACTGAATGCTGCTGTGCTGAGGTTGTCCAGGAACATCAAGGAATTGCAGGCTGAGAATCAGAGGCTGAAGGAAGATCTGGGTCATGTGCTGAGCAGTTCCCCTCCTCCCAGTAAAACAAAAAGTACGTGCTAGAAAATCAGTGAACGTGGGGCAAGAGGTTTGGGTACACCTGAAAGATGTGTGACAGAGATGTCCCAGGGTGACTTTGTGACCCTACAAAGGTAGAAATACGAGAGTTATTACAAAGGTGAAGATTCAGGGGTGGCACAGTTGGAATGAGAACCTTCTTTCAGGAGTCTCTGATTTTTCCAGTCAGTTCTGTGTTTCCTCTATTACTGTCCCTGGGATTTCTAAACTGGAATTGGTAGAGGAAACTTTTTCAATAGCTGAAAGCTGATGAACATGAGTGGCTTATATTGATTTCAGAGCTAATTGGTTTAGAAGTCAGATATTTTAAGCCCATTCTCATTTTTTCATTGTTAGATGTTTGAAGCTGGCATTCCGAGATCTTTAAACGATCTTTTGCTATGGCCAGAAGTTTCAAAAAGCAAGAACAATGTTGCTCCATGGATGTAGTTACATGTTTAAAGCTTTGTTATTGTATTTAGATTATAGTGAGTGGAGCAGACAGAAGCTGGTGAGGAAGATTTCAGCTCTAGAAAAAGTAAGTGGTCAGAGTTAAGTGGCTTTCTTACCTGTCTGAGAGCAGAAAATGCAGAATCACTGCCTTGTGCTCTTGGCATGTTGTTCTTCAATGTCTCAGCCTTGTGCATTCTGCCTCATACACATAACCTGCTGCCTGCAGCATGAGCCCTCCCTCCCTGTTTTCTTCTTTCACACTTCTTAGAATTAACCTCCATTTGATCTTTTCTCATGGTCTAAATAAAGTCATTTCACGCTAAATTTAATTTTTTTGTGTGTGTGTTTTCCATGTAAATTTACCCTGCTTAGAAAGTGTGTGCCATGGAGAGCAGCAGGGTGTCCTCAGCTGATAGTGAGGCATCACATGTGCTTGCTGTGTCATCTTCACTTTCTGTGGACCTGGATCATCCAGCATCCCAACATTCAGACCATGGTGAGGAATGCTGTCACCTCCAAAGGCTGGTGAAGAAACTGAACAGTGATAAGAAGGCACTTGAGAATCTCCTGCTCAGTAAAGAGTAAGTGTGGCTCTTGTCTGGGATGTTCTTCTGTAGGTGTGAATTATTTCATCATTCCTGTTCTAAAATGATGTAATCAGTACTTCACATTTTCAGCTAGAAAATTAATTTTGAGAATCCCTTCAGTTTTCATTTCAAAAGCTTCTTTCTAATCCTACTTGCTTCCTAAAATTACAGTGCAGGAAAAAAGCCAGAGGATGGAAAACAAGAATTTCTGCTTGTTTCTAGAACATTTTTCAAGGCTTATTTTTCTGCCAAGCCCACTGAAAACCCTTTGAAGGGTTATATGTTTATGCAGCACTTCTTGCTCGTATTGTGCTGTAAAAATTTGTGTGGCTTTTTTTTTTTTCCAACACGTTCTGTTCTGATCTCCCACTTTGTCCATTTAAACCTGCCTTCTGCCCTAGGATGCTCTGTGGCTTCTGCTCTCCCCATAAGTGATTGGTGTGCAGTTTGTATTGCCTGGACTGTTTGGTGTGTCAGGGCCTTGGAGCAGGATAATCTGAGCACTGTGAGCAGGGGACATGGCCACAGGGAGGTGTGTTGGTGACACTCTGCCTCTTGTGTCACCTCTGAACAAAAATGCACCATGAGAGCACGTGAGGAGGCCTTTTGCTCCTCAGCAGTGGATGCTTGCACATTTGTTTTGTTCAAAAGGAAAAATTCAACGTTTGGTTACTTTACGAATTTGAGAAAACCCAATTGATTTAGAAGTTTAAAGAAAAAAGAACTACTTGGTGGAAGTATGAATGTCATAGATATCACTTGGATTTCCTTGTACCTTTGTAGATTAGATATCAAGCAGTTACTGCAGGCTAAGGCTGAAGTGGAGCTGGAGCTGCAGAAGTGGCAGAATAAGATGGAAGAAAAGAGGACAGAAGAGCAGACTTTAAGGTAAAGCATTTTGCATTAATAGATCCTTTTGGAACCCCCCCCAAAAAATCTCCTAAGGTGTAATTCTCTTTTGAAGTGGCTCCAATTCCATAGGAGTTCATCTGAACTGCAAGAAGCTGGGGACTCTTTTAAGCAGAAGAGTTTGGAGGGGTGCAGTGAGTTACTAGGGGAAAAATTCTATAGGGTGCTTTTAGAGGAAGTGGAAGACTAAGTAGTATAGTAAAAATAAGATTTAAATGATAATAGAAATCCAGAAGATAAATGGAAAAAGCTTTTATGTTGGGCTCAGACATTTTTTTCTCTAGGAAAATGTACTCTCTTTTCCTTAGCCTGGCTTTCTAGAGCATGGCCTCTGTGTCATTCCAGTTACTCCTTGTGTTCTGTACAACTGTGAGGGGTAATCCTGTGCAAGAGAGGCACAAAAAAAGTGCTTTCAATATTGTTTTGTGAGAAAGGACTGTGAGTGACAAATAGAAAACTGTAGCAGATCTAAATACATTATTAATAGTATCAAGGCTACCACAGTAACCATGAGGCTTCTTAATTTTAACATCAGGCTGTGCTATCATAGACTGAGAATTGATGTTCTGTGTCTGTTACTATGAGAACAGGTATCATCCTGAGCAGTTTCCCTCTTTGGCCTTACAGCTCAGACACAAAGCAACCAAGTGTTAGGGAATAGTTTCAGTATTTTCAAAGCAACAGAAAATTTCTATAAGCTATAAATATCTTTGCTTTTCCAATCATAGTGAGGAAATCCAGAACCTGACACGGAAAGTAGGGAAACTGGAGTTAAAACTGGAGGAAGAGAAAAGACAAATGGCAGCAGATACAGTGGAAAAGCTTCACAAGGTACAGCCACTTTTTTTTGTGTGTGTTTTTCTTTTTCCCTTGTGCCTGCTACAGATTTCAAATGGAGCTGGTAATCTAAAGAGCTGCTAATTGTGTTTTTTCTGAGATGCATTAAATCTTGTCATAGAGGTAATGATGGTTAACTCCCAATATTTGTTGGAAATAAGTTATTTCAATAATTAACACTGCAACTTGGGGAGTTTTTGAAGCTGTGCTGTTAGTGATCCTCTGCGTTGCTGTTGCTTTTTTTCTTGTTCAGTGTAATGTTGCAAAGGAGTTAAACTCTTAAGTGTTTGGGGCTTTTCCAAATACTTAAAAAATTTAAAAGATGTTACTTTTATCTTCTTACAGCATCTGAGGTCATTGCCTGATTTCAATCTTGATTTTGTAGAGGGAGGGAGGTTTTGTAGGAGTTGACAGTTGGAGATGGAGGGGATGGAGACACTGGTAAATGTACTCACTGGCAGACTGGCAAAAGATAAAAATCCCTTTGCAGTGTTTTTTTCTGCTGGCCAGGTGGTCACTTAGTGCACAAGAGCTTTCCAGTCAGAAAATACTCACTTGCTTTTCTGTTAGGATGGAAGGGAGGGGCTTTTCCATGGGAAGATTTACAGGATGTAGAACACTAATCATCATGGAAATTGAGGGGGGTTGAATTCTGCTGCTGGTGGAACATAATATTTGAGTCAAGAATTAGGGAAGATGTCAATACAATGAAATAAGTGAATAATTTCCTACAGTCGAGGTACTCATCACCTCTTCTTCCTTTTTTTTTTTTCTGATACCTAATAAATATATTTGTGCATCTGTTAATCCTTAACACTTTTAAGTGTGGCTCTGTCATCAGTTGGGGTTTTGTAAAATATGTCTGAACTTGATATCTCAGCAATATCTGTCCCTCTTCCAAGTGAGGTGATTGGCCAGTAGAGGTGGATGGGCACTGACAGAGCTGCTTTCACAGGCACTGTGGCCATCTTAATCTCATCTCACTAAATACTACTTGGAAATCATTACTGGGCATTTGGATTTGCACTTAAAAATAAATAGACCCTGAAATACACATAGTAAAAAATACTAATAAAAATGTCCAGTGGCTTAAGAGGGTTCTGGTTTCTGATATACTGTGCATTCTGTAGATTCTCTTCTGTGTGTTACAGGCTCATGGATGCTAGAGGATGTTTGGAATACCAAATAACTGGAGTCTTTAAAAACAGCCAACAAACAGCTCCTTTTTCCCTCTGCAGACTATATATATTCTTGGCCAGTAACCATGCATTTATTGAAATGTTCCCATTATTTGTAATTATCACTAAGTTCCAACCAATTTCTCATTTTAATGGTAGGTTGTCATTTTTAATATGACATGATCCATTTGCTAAACTTAAGCCTGGAGCTCGGTGGTTTTAGGTTATAAATAAATCCTTTTCACAGAATCAAGAGGTTTTTTTCAGAGTCTATAAAATCTCTTGTTCCTCTAGTTAAAATTTTACACCAACAAATTAAATGAGTCTTTTAAACTTGCAGTTAACTTTTGTTTGGCAAGTGAGGTATGACAATTAGAGTGGGATAATTAGGGATCAAAAGGATCAAGTGGTGAGAGGTGGAATATGTGACCACACCTTGGGAGAAATTACTGGAACAAAATCTTGTTTTATTCCTCGTTTCCTCCTTTTTCCTCTAATTAATTTCATTAAGATAGAAGAGTAGATTTATGCCAACTTCCACAAGCTTGGTGTCATACAATGGCCAGCTCTCAGTAAGCCTAAGGAGATGATTATGGGGCCACAGTTGCCAGGATAAGGCATAAGAGACCTCCCTGGTTAATTAATACTTGTCTTTCTTGGAGAAGAGCTGCAAAATCAGATAACTTGATTTCTGTTCTCAGTCTGTTGATAACATACAAATCATTTCTGGGCAACAAAGCAGTGGGTTAGCAGTGCCTTAGCAATGCACAGAAAAATAGGAGCATGTGCAAATGGAAACTTTTCCATTCCCATGCCCTGCTGAGAGCTGAAAGGGGGCAGGGATGTGTTTCACTCCAAGAGTCATCTCCATGATGAGTTTGAACAGGAGCTGGGTGCAGAACTAAGAGTTTCCTCTTGAACTTCCTTCTGCCCTGCAGACAGGATGAGCTCTGGTGCTGATTTTCCTGAGTCATTTGTGATCTGTTCCCTCACAGCTCTGTGTCTTTACTGTGCTAACTTAGAGCTTCTCCTCTGCAGGCTCCACCAGTCAGCACAGTCACAGGCAAAGAAAATCACAGGAAAGAGCAAGCAGCCAAAATTATCCAGAGATACTGGAAGATGTACAAAGCCAAGGTGAGATTCTCCTATCAGGGAACAGCAAGGACATCCCCCTCTGAACCTTACTCTTGCTTTAGCATCTATCCACACATATTGAAGGATTATGTTGTTTGGGTTTGGCAGGGGTTGGGAAGGTGTTTTCTGTGTCTTTTAATTATTGGGAAAATTTGGCAAATCTTTTTTAGCTGAAACTGGTATATATTTGTGGAATTAACATGGGCATCTTTCATTTCAGAAAGAAAAAATTGCTCTGGATGAGGTGAGTGTGTTTATGACACCCAACAAAACAGTACAACAGGTTTAATTTGTATCAAAGGGCAAACAACCAGGACATTATTTGTTCTTCAGGCTGGCTATAATCTTCCTTCTGAGATCCTGATTTTGTTTCATGTATTTTGTCAGTGTTTCCCTTTTGGCCTCAAATTTTCTGTACTTGGTACCTTCTGCAAGATGAAAACTTCTGAAAATTCTGAACAAATTCTGGTACCCACAGACAGGAAAGTTTCTCTGAATGAGATAATTCTAATTGTGATTTAATTTTCATTATATTTTCAGAAAGACTTGAAATAGGATTTGGAGCTTTTGCTAAGGAAAAATATCTGTGAGGATTATGAAGATATTGTCACATAAAGTCACTTCTTGATGAATTGTTTTGCAAAGGGGTTTCAATTAAACTGTTTTTTTCAAATAGCACAGTGGAGCATTTTTATTTCTTCCAGAATGTTAAAAATCCCTCTTTCAGAAATGAGAACTAATTCTAACCATGTGACACAAACATGCTGTTCTAAATGCTTTATGTTGATTAAAACCCAATAAAATCTCTGAGGGGAGTGGAAGGCCTTGCATTCAGTGTAATCACCACAAGGTCCTCCAGGCTTGCCTTGGTTTCTGATTGTAGCAGAGCATCTCAGAGCCCTCTGGGCAGCCAGAAGCTAACGTGGGAGGGAGCATGGTGCTGTGCTGGTGAAATACAGGCTGGTGCTGGCAGCCAGAACTTCACTGCATTTGACAGGATCAGTCCTGAACACCTCCCAGATGGAATTTAAAGCCCAGAGCTGACCCTGGAGGTGTAATGTCAGTGGGTTGTCTTTCAGAGGAGCTAATGGCCACTTCTCTCCATGCCAGGCAGTTGTTGTGCTCCAGGCAGCCTTCAGAGGACATTTATCTCGACAGAAGGTGCTGCTGGATGTCGGGGTGCCTGATACAGAGTTTCCCACTGAGGTAATTGTGGGGGCATGGGTGAAAAGATGGGGATCCCAGCATCACTCTGTGTTTATCTTGCAGTGTAGAGGGCTTTACTTCCAGGCTTCATTTGTTGAATCACCTGGTGATTGTTTTAATGTGCTGGTTGGCAACACCACTGTAATTCTAGAAAGATACTGACCTTGTTCCATGGCTTCCCTTCCTACTTTCTGTAGTTCACACTTTTTCTTAGAAGTAAAGCTGTAACTTCTCAGCCTTGTGGCCTGTAAGACTGTAACTAGGTCTTTTTTTTTTCCCCCTGGTTCTCCCATCAGATAACACACCCTTTAACTCTTTTATTTGGAGTGCTGTTCAAAACTTTACCTGTTCTCAAGGGTTCACTACTCAATCACTGGAGTAATAGATAAACTTTTTTCACCAAAGTTCAGCAATAAGCATCTGAAAAACATATTTTATTGGATTGAAAAGTAAAGGAGTCTTGGTGAGGCATGCTCAGCCCAAGACTTGGTGTCCTCTATCATGTCCAGTTTGCTCCAGATTATTTAGTTCTGAATAGAAAAAAAAATCCTTACCAATTAAACATTTGGTTTCTGTAAGTCATTTGGCTGGTTATATAAATATCCTTTGGACCTTTAGCAGGCTATAGTTAATTTGTAATTCTCCATCCAGGTTGTCCATCTGATTGCACTTTCCATGCTCTTTGATTCTGGTGAACTGGCCCAGTGTAGGAGGACTGAATGCTTGGCTTTATACAAGCAGAAGATAAATCCATTATGAAGGTTGTCTTACCTCCTTAATCTTCAAAAGATTTCCTTCCTGGAAAATAAATGAAGTTTCCTTGCAGGTGTCTGCTCTTTCATTAATTGAATGCTGATGCTTCAAAGCTTATATGATGATCAGATTTGCATTTCCTGCTGATTTAGTCTTACAGAACCTTAAAAACTGCAGACCAAAAGATGGGGATGTTTGTTCTACTGCCAGTATCACAATCAAGAGTGAGATTGTGAAAGGTTCTGTCAAGCTTCTCTGCAATCTGTAAAAGGTCAGTTTTCTTTAATCTGATTGCTTTGCAGAACTCCTGCCTGTCTTCCATGTCAGACTCCTTGAGCTTTTCTTCTGATTGCAAGGAGAGAGATGAGGTTGTGACATTCATCCAGTCCATTTTCAGGGCTCACTTAGCACGTACAGGACTGCTTCAGGACAGGTAAGCAAGGAGTAGCTACTTCTGCAACCTGCAGTAGCTAAACCATTTTTATGACAGAGAGGAGTATTTTAATAGAATTTTAGTGTGGGTTCCTTGGCAGAGAAGGAGAACAAGGCCACTGTTACAAAAAAGACAAGGGAGAGCTTGTTCCTGAGAAGATTCAAAAGATGTGCAACTAAAAGGAGCTTTGTGGCAGCAGGAGTCTTCCCATATCCTGCTGCATGTTCTCTTCCATAGCAGTGAGTAAAAGTAAAGTTAAATAATTACTTTTTGGAACAGAAAGGTTATTGTTGTTATCACAGATTGCTGATACATTTGCTTAATGTGTGAATCTGAAGCCCTGACATGTGCAGGTGAAGGGTTATGTGGAGGAAGAAGGAGAAGCTGGAATGCCATCAAGTCACTTAGCTCAGGCAGGATGCAGGGATTTGATTACTGCTCAGGTTTATGGTGACTCTGTCTTGAAAAATACTTCCTTTCTCTCCAGGGTTTACTGCTCTGAAAGTTTTTAATGTTGGCTGCCATGGTCTGAATAGGAGTTACATTGCTGTCACCTCTGTTTAGTGTCTGGGTTCACTTCTGCAGGTGATGAAGCAACACAAGAAACTTCCCAGCACGGCCTGTGCAGAGAGACTGCAGACACTGTTCTGTGCCTCATGCTCTGTCTCTTTGCAGGCCCTCTGTGCCCAGTGCCCCCAGTGGGAAAGCAGATCCTGCAGCTGACATCACAGAGAAGAATCCAGGCCCAGCAGCACTCCAGAGACCTTCAGGCCTCACCTCTGCTCTTCCTGGTAATCTCCCTCCCCTGTGTTCAAAAGTCTGGGTGTTTTGAGTGGGTGCATGCACAGTTTTATAAAGAACATCTGCATGTGCACACACATGTGCATCCTTGTACTCCTTGTGTGTGGGTTCACTTGGTGACATGTTGCTTCTACTGGCACGTGCAGTTCCCTACATAAAAAAGAAAAGCTCTGACAGTCTCAGCACCAGCTTCTTCACAGTGCTTTGTCTGTTTGTCCCAGCTGTGGTTTGGAAGGTCTCTCTGGTGGAAGTGGTAATTATTGAGGGAACGTGGTGTTCCCCTGGATTGCCTCTCTGCTTCCTTTTCAGCCCTGTAGCTGGAGTATGGTACTTGCCATCACATTTTGGGCCCTCAGCCATAGACAAGCTGAGAGCATTTCCACCACCCTGACTTAGTTTCTGAGAAGACAGACAGACATCTGCTAAAAAGAGCCATCCCAGGCAGCCATGTGCATTTTGTCACGTTTTTTTCAGCAGTCTTCAGTTGCTGCAGTAAGGGCAAAAATGAAGTCCTGGATTACCTTGCCAGCAAGTACTACTGTAATACAAACTGAGAAAATCTGCCTCTTTTATGGCTCTTGGACCATTTAGTTTTCTTCTTGGATCCTTTGTTGCTGTTTGTGAGAAGATGGAGTTAAAGCCAAAGAGGCTTTTAGGAGATGTTGGAAGTACTGAGTAAGAAAGGAAAAACAATGCTGCAGATAAGACAGCCTTAGACAGCTTCAAAGGAGTTAAATTGAAAAGGGCTAAGTTCTGTCCTGAGTGGGAATTTTTAGGCATTTATGGACCAGTTGGGGAAAAAAGGAGCAGCTTTGAGTGTGAACTGAGAAACACTGAGTTGGTTTTTTTGTCAATGAAAAGCTGCCAGTCCCTGCAGGCTTGCTCAGAGACAGGGAATGCTGTGAGCAGTGAGGCTGTTTCTCTAAGATAGGAGGAGGGGAATAAGCCAGATTTGCAGGGCTTGTGAAAACAGAGGTAACACTTCAATGGAAGAAAATGTGTTGATGAAACTTCACTGTGTTGCATATTCAGAGGCACGTTGTACTTTGTGAAGGAGTAGGTAGTACTTGCTTCTGAAGATGTTGGAGTTTTGAGTGACTTTAATTATGTCTGGTGATAGTATCCAGGAAAAAAATAGTGCTGCAGCACCCTGTTTTGCCTGAGCTCTACTGCAGTAATCATTATTGACGTGCTCACTCTACAGCCAGGGTAAATCAGTTGTGAAATTCTACTCAAAGAGAAAGAATCCCTTAAATGCTTGGTCCATCTAAGACCCAAAGAGGAGTGTAAGATGAGGCAAGGCCAGTAAACACAGTTACTGTCTAGCTATGAAGTCTCCTAAGCTAAGCTTTATTGCAGATTATGATGACAAGTTGATGAGTGAAGAAGTTCTGGAATAGTTTATACTGGAAGAGAGAGAGAGGAAACCATACTTTCAAACCTCCTTCCTTGCAGTCCTTTCCTGGTGAATATCAAAAAGGAGTGATTGGGAGCAGACCAGGTTTTGTTTGCTGCTGATTTTATGAATGTGGGAGATGTTTTCAAACTCTGGGATGAGGGCAGAATGTATCCAGGTGATTTGTGGAGAGGCACTGGGGATGTGCTTCTGAAACTGCACAGCTGCCCAAAAGACTGCCTGGCACTCAGCTCTCTGGAGTATTAGGTCCTGGTGCATGGGAGTGTTTAACCAAAAGTTCCCAAAAGATGAATTGGGAAAAACCTCCTAAAAGAAGGAGAGCATCCTGGTGCGGATGCAACCCCTCAGTGGTCTGTTTGGTTTATTACCATGTGGATTTATGTAGCTTAAACTAAAGTGAAAGTTAACTAAAAGTTCACCCCATTCTGAGTTCATGACTGATACAAAAATTGGGGTTTGATGGTAAATTGGGATTTCAGTGGTCATCCTGCAGCTTGGAAAGGGTGTGAGACAAGGAGCTTGTTGAGTGATTTAAAAGCAATCAAATTCTTACAGCTTTAAATCATGCAGCTGTTGAACAAGTTCTTTCTTCATTTGTCCCAACTCCATTTATGCATTTCATGACCTCTAGGTCTTAACATTGTCTTAAGCTTTCAGTCAATATCTGTGTTGCAATAAATCATTTCAATTCACTACCCTTTTGGCATTATTTTAAGAACAATGGGGAAGATGAAAATGTGTTTGTAAAAACCTTGTACATCTGCTAGAATTAATATATATAATCCTGGTGTAGCATTGCAGACTTACAATTCATTGTTTGCATCAGGTTAGATGTCTCTATATTTTCCAGGAAAAGAAAAGATTTTTTTTTTTAAGTGTATTATTCAGTGCTGCTTTGCTTGTCTTCAGGACCTGGAGATTTTAGAAAGCCATTTCTGCTGTTTCTCTTGAATTGAAACAGTTATTAACAATTCAGCCTGTGAAACTTGGTGTTGTGTTTTGTTTTGTTCTGTCAGGGGAGTGACAGGAAGGAAGAATATGTTCTGTACATGCACAGCAATCTTGATTACGGGCAGTGTTTCTTTTTGCATATTACTGACCACTCTGCCTGCAACTGTGAACTTCATTTCAGGCTTTTTTGGGATCATAATGAATTTACATGCAACTCTTAACTCTTATCAGTGCTTACCCTTCACAAGCACCAAGATAAAGTTGATATCAAACTGAAAGTGAGGACAAAAAATCTCATATGTCAAGAGCAGGATATAATCAAGGGTGATTTGGATAATATTAAGCTATTTCATGTATAATATGTTTATTCTTAGAGTTGCTGCTTCTGGTTATCATGCCTGGTTTTGGCAGTTCTCTTTGCTCCTCCATATCACCAGTGCTACTGTCTCATAAATCTCCCTGAAAAACTCTGGTATTATTTGTTGACTGGTGCAGAGAAGATTTTCACTTAACTAGAAAATCATGTGTTTCCTTGCTTTTTAGGCTGAGGTCAATGTGATGTAATGGCCTCCCTGCATCCCCCTTGGCATTCACAGGCTCTGTCTGTCACTCTTTTCCTATTCCTGGGCCAGTTGTGGTCCCTTTTCTTTATTCCATGTTCCACTTTGTGTGTATGTCTGCTCTTCCATATCAGGATATTTTTTTTCCTGTGTCAGGAATCTCTTATTTCACTACAAGACCCATGGCAGGTCTGTTCTCCCTGGATAATATTCTCCGTGTGCCCTCCAGTTCAGGTCACAACCTCAGACTGTGGCTTCTTGCCTGTTTCCTCTTTCTGTCACAAGTTGTCTTGATTTGTTTTCTTCTCTGGGAGAGTCTTTTTGGAGAATTTATGTCTGAAACTGGAAAATAAGTGGAGCTGAGGGAAGAATATTGTGCTAGAAGGTATTAATAGCTGAGGGAGGATATTGTGCTGGAAGGTATTAATAGCAGTCATCATTTAGTTCCTACATCTCCTGCACAGGGGTTATAAGCTGCTGGTTCTGCTCTTCTTGTGTCAGGGACTTTGTACATTCTCATTTTATGCCTCTGATTCTCCAGTGTTTACTGGAATCATCAGCAATATCTGTTCACAACCTGAGCACTTCTTCAAACACTGGAATGGTTGAGATGCATAGAAACACATCCAGGAAAATAGCAAAGAAACAAAAAATAAAGGGACAAACCCAATGGCGTAGTCGCTATTTTTGTTGTCATGACAGTAGAACAGCATGTGAACAGTATTTTGGATGTTTTTCATGTGTAAGGGTTAAAGACAGTGACTGAGAGCTTCTACCTCTTTTTTTGCATCTATTTCCCTTTGTTCCATCTGTATCTGAGTCAAGTTCTCATTGTGACCTCACTGCATAGGTTGGGTCAATTTTTCCTTTTCTGGCCACTTAATAAATATTTGGTTCTGACCTGCCATGGCTTCAGTATCAAATGGCTTTACTTGGTGTGTGCAACCCCTTGCAAAGATTTCAAGGCAGGAAGAGAGCTCATGCATGGTCAGTGTGTCAGCTCAACCCTTGCTGTGCACTCTGGCTCATGAAAGAGAAACAGAAAGAGCTGCATGCACAAAAAGATCAGAGCCATCCATAACTGGCAGACTGCAGGTAAGCTTGGAGACTTGATGGCTGAGAGAACAGCACACTTGCCACAAGGGTTTGTTGTGGTCAGAGTTGTTTGTTGATGACCTTGTTTGCTGCAATCCTTGCAGGCAGGTCCTGCTCTGCTCCCTGTGTGCCCCTGGATGAGGCTCACTCCGACGACTCCGATGACGTTGTTGTTGTTGGCCCTCCCTTGCTGCAGGTGAAGAAAAGCTACACCCAATTCTAAGGTTTGGTAACAGGCTCTGATGATCCTGAATTATTTCATTTACCAGCAAAACTATTTGTACTGAGATCAAGCATATCAAAGATGGAAAAATGGGGAATATCAGCCCCGTTTCAATGACAGTTCACATGATTTCAGCCACAAATGAGTAATTCTTTGATGTGTTGTCTCTGCAGGCTTTATGGCTAAAAGCCACTGACTGACTGTTAACTTTACCCTCCTGGTACACAGAGAGTTTGGATTTAAAAACTCAACCAAAACACTTCCATGTTTTGCTTCACAATGAGGATTATAAATTCAGTTGCCAAATTTAAATGAAAGCAATAAAGCCTTAAGATATTTAATGTCAAAGTTTTGTTTCAGGTCAACTAAAATAATATCTTTAATCAGAAAGTGGTGAATGACATAACTCCAGTTTTTAGCCTGTGTATGCAAAGGGATACAACTGTTATTTGTTATCTGTGCTTCACTATTTAAAATTTTTACTGTATCATACTTTAATATCTTTTTTTGTTTCTTTTTATAATGAACATTTACAGTCTGTGCAGACCTTGTAAAGGCTTTTAGAAAGCCATTTCTTTGTCCCAGGGCTATTCTAGGCCCACTGTATCAGCTGGGTTTTCTTATTTATTGACCTTTTCCACGGGTGTGGATGCTGATATGTGTAGTACTGTTTTGTGTTGAAATGTCTGATGACACAATCAGCTTTTGGGATTTGTCAGGGCAGGTGTGTAATAGCAGGAGTGTGCTGTGAAGGGATGCCCTTGTGAGGGTTTTTTCTGCTTAAAAAGTCACACATTCCGTGTGTTTTGCAGGGTCAACTCTTAATGTGTAAAAATACTTGACAGAGGAGGTAGAACTGTCTGGAATGTTCACATTGCTCATACCTAATCCAGGCAGTTTGGTGTGGGAGCAGAAGTGGCAGGCTGGATTATAACACAAATCAGGATCCAGAAGAAGCCCTCACAATGTAATTATCCATGGAAAGACCAAAGGCCTGATGGGCTGTTGAGGATTTAATCAGAGGGAGTCTTTCCAGATCTTCTCTGCAGACTGTACTTTTTGACTGGATAGTTCCTGCTGTTGCACCAACATCCTTCAAAGACATTGAAGTGTGTGTGGGGTTTTTTTAAGGTGAACTAGATAGATCATGATAGGTATTGGAAGGGGAAATTAATTTTCCAAGCACGTGGTGAAGGTTTTCTGGAAACACTAATGGTTTCTTTGTCATCAAAGAGTAATAAAGTCTCCTGTAAACAGAAAGCACACTCTTAAATATAAGATTTTTATCACCTTTTCTAAATTAAAAATCAGTCACCACTGTTTCTCAGAATACCAATAAGTCAGGGCTGTCTCAGTTCTGGGATTTCAATGAAGCACTATCTGAGGCTTATCAGAGTTTGTGCCAGGTCTTGCAGCCAAAGAGGAACTGGATGGCTGCAGCACAATGCAGCTGATTTCATTGAATCCCATCGGTGGAAATGCTGCCTGTGCTATTTCCAAAGGCAGTTTTGGGAGCTCTCCATACCCAAAGCAGTCTGAAGAATGTCATTTGCACTCCCATTGGGTAAATTTTTCCTGCTGGTGCTTTGGTCACATGACTGTCATCTGCAGGAAGGATTAAAAAATATTCATAAAAGAAAAGGGATAGAATCCTTCTGGTAGAAGCTGGGATCTGTTTCCTTCTTTTTCTGGAAGTCAGGTTAAAAAGAAGGGTCATTTTACTAAATGGAAGCAGTGGTGTACTGAGTTGTGTATAATATTTCAGGTCTGTAACTGTGACTCTGTCATGGATCTCTCCAGAGAGTAACCAGAGATGATGAGGTCTGACACATGAAAGGGAGAGTGTGTAATGTGTCAGGACCAAGGCTGATACCAAATACCTGCCTGGCTGTCATCCTGTAGGAAAATACTGGGGCAGCAAATGCAATAAAGAAAACATTCTTTTACTTCAGTGTGCTGTAATGAGCAGTATGACAGTATTAGGAAGTTGATACAGAGCAGGAGGGGCTTGTGTTTGAGCTGAGCATGTGACCAGCAGCAGCACTGTCAATAGACAAATTCTGGGATAAATGGGAGATAGGACCTTGGGATAACCCAGAGAAAGGCAGAAACCAGGGTGAAAAGGAGCAAGTGTTTCCTGGGGTGAATCAAAATGTGTCTAAAACTTTCTAAATTTGGGGGTGCTATCTCCCAGCTATCAAAAATCTGATAGCAACCTTGAGATGGCCTTCAAACTCATCATATTTTGGAAGATAATTATGTGTTCACTACACATCAGAAGTGTGGTGTGGTACAGTAGGAAGAGAAAGCTGCACAGTATTACCCTTCTTTGTTCTGTTGCACACTGTGGTGGAATGTGTTGGAGGGAGTAGTGACTGACACTGGGTTTGGTTCTGTGGTTATCTATCTGAATGCCAGCACCCATAAATCTGGGAAGAAGTATGGCCCAAAGAAGGAAGAAAAAGTTAATGAATATAATGAATAAATGGCATTTTTCCTCAACAGGGAGCTGAGGTCAGTAAAAAGCAGTGTGGCTCAAACCTGCCAAGGTAGGCCCAATACAAACACACCGTTTCTGAAAAACACCTCTGTAGAAAGCCCTGGAAACCTTGTGGGGGTGTCAAGGGCTTGAATTAAAATTAAACTCCCCTGTATCCTGTGTGATCTAAAAGCACACGTTCCATTCTGTCCATATGGAAGAATGTTTCTGACTTGGAACCTTCTGCAGTTTGCAGCAGTTTAGTTAGAGATTGTGTGTGAGTGCAGAGATGTGACTTTAATGGGACCTTATCTCTCTTGATCTCTTTTTGCCCTTAAGTGCCTTTGCCTGTAAAGCTTTACTGAGGCATCAAGACCTGAAAACTGTATTGTTTCCTGCATAGCTCTAGAAGTAATCCCTGCACAGGCAGCTTCTCATGTAGTGAAAGTGGAAAAGGATTAATCTTGGTGTATGAGAGCACCATTAATTTTTATGGTCTTTTTAATATTCAGAACTGTGCAAGTATTTTATATAATTTATTTTGGAATCTTTGAAAAGCGAAAACAATTACAATGTATTTTCTTTGAACTGTTGAATTTTGAAATAAAATTTATAACCAAATGTTAATGTGTTTGTTTTGCTGCTGCTGTATTTTCTTTGCCCCTCTGGCCTCTGCTGCATGCTCCTGTTGTCTCTTTGCACCTGGGCTGATCTTCTATCCCTGATTTCCTGCATGGACAGTAACAAGATAACTGAAACATGTAGGGTGTGAAATTTCTGCTTTCTTCTTAGTGCAGGTTCAAGGTTGTCCCATCAGGAATGAGCAGTGTTCCTGACCAAAGCCTGGTGGAACTGAAAGAGCTGATGAGTTGTTGCTTTAAAAACTGGCCTGGCTGTAGCTGAGGGAGAGCAGGAGACTACGGAGCTCAGTGGTTTACTGACAGTGTATCTCCTCACCTGGGTTATTGTTGCTGTTTGTGAAGCTCTGGAAGGAGCTAGGACATGTGCATTCCTTTCCAGGTGCACAAAAAGCCTTTAAGAACTCCCCAAAGAAGCCTTATGCTGGTTTATGGAAATAGAAGACCCTGTTAACTGCTGTGAAAACATGGGAATCCTGCAGTCATCCTGTCAAGCATTGTCCTTGGTGTAGGACTACAACAGATATGAGAGTACAAGATGAGACAATCTTTGTTGGATGATTATATTAATTAAATTTCACTTTTTTTTTTTTATTCTTTCCTCTCAGCTCTACTGGCATATTCTTTGGATTTCTTATAAAGAACTTCATTTTTAAATCTTAAAAACCAGAGGTAATCCATGAGGCATGAATGGAAAAATTTGGTATTATTTCTTGGAGCAGACTGGTCTTGAATTCAGTTGAAAGCAATTAAACATTCACACTTAGTTATATTAAGCCATAATTTGTCTGCAGCTGAAGTTGGAATGCCTTTGACTCTTGCAAGTTTGCAGCATCTCTCTGTGGTAGGTTTGTCAGCTAATGAATTGCTTTCCTCATACAAACTTTTTAAGGGGAAAAAAGTTTCATTCAATGGGCATCATTTAGACCTGCAAAGAACAAAATTTCCATGTTAGACTCCAGGTTTTTAGGGAAGGGTTTTCAGGCATGGTTGGTGGCCAGGTGCTGCATCAGTTCCTGTGATGTTTCCTTCTGTTTGCTGAAGTGCTGCTCTGCTGGTGGAGGCAGTGCTGACATCCCCTTCCCAACGCCTGCCCTGGTTTTGGTGTGTGTTTGGCACCTTGGTTCCCCATGGTGTTCAGTAACCACTCTTGCTGTGCCCAAGGAATAGCCTTGAGCAGTGAGTGTTGCTGTGCTCTCAGGAATTACACCCTGGTGTAATCCACTGCCCCTCCCTGCCTGCTCTCCCAATTACCCTTCTGAAACCCGAGCATTTGGACTCCCCCTGCTCTCCAGGATGCTGTTTGTGTTGTTGCCCTCACCAGAGCTGTGTCTGAACCAATGTCCCAGCTCAAGGTGTTGCCCAGGCTGTCCCAGCTCCCCTCTCTTTGGGAGGGTTTTGCCTCACAGACACATTACACTGGGTAGCACATAAACCCCTTGAGGGCTTCCATTGCTGGTAGTATGAACAGAGGGGTCAGAAGATCTTTGCTCAGAACGGTCTGGGAAGGAGCAGGAGGGGCATCATGTCCATTGGCAAGGGCTGTCTTACCTCCCTCCTTATCAGCCAGACAATCCCACACCCAGATCTCATTCCTCTCCTCAGCCCATCAGCTCTGCAGAGCTGCTCCTCTGCCTCAGGAATGTACCACAGCTTGCAGGTCTTTGCTGTAATACGACTTCAGGGATGAAATACTGTAAAATCTGTCACTTGGTTACAGTGCTGCTGTAACAAAAGGCTGTGCTTGAATGGCCTCTAGGTATCTGCATGGAAAATTAGAAGAGCTTTTAATAAATGGGATTGACCCTGAGTGCCTGTAGTACAAGTTACAACGTTCTGCACAAACATTGCTCTACATTGCCATTATCGAGCAATAATCCTTATTTGGAACTTAAACAAATTGTGGCAGAACTTTCTATTTATCTAACCTGAGAATTTTTCCTGAACAGGCTCTCTATAATGTACTCAGAGAATTGGCAGTTTTCTTCCCTCTCTCGGCAGATATTTAATAGCCACGTATTGCATTTCCATGCTAGTAAACCTTCATTATTATACAATATGTACCAGAATGTTATGAAGAAATACCTTAAATAATTAAATAGAAACGAGGAGTGACAAAACAAATGAACAAAGTGCAATTTGAGCTGTGTTATTCTTTCCTTTTTATGTTCACTTATTTGCTAATTTGCTGAACTTACTGGACTGCAGTGGGTCTTGCTGTGATTAGCGAGAGTTTGCCAAGTTCCTTTGTAATTGTTTCTTTGCAATTAACTAAATAATAGAATGTTCTCTGTGTGGCTCTCTAGGGAGAAGAGCGGGCAGGTGCTTTTGCAATAGGATTTCCACATCTTCCACCCATTTCCCTAGAACTCAGTTTAAAAAGACCAATAAAACATGAGAGAGAATATTGCCTCAGGACTGGAAATGAGAGAATTAACCCTCTATTATTGTTTCTTTCAGTTGGCTGAAATCTTTCTTTGCTGGCCTTGGTAGTGGCTATTCTTTGTGTAAACCTGAAAGTCCCTGGCAGGATGTCCAAGGAAAGTCACGAAAACCCAAATGCATGTTTTTGCCTGCAGATGCCTCCACTCAGGGGAAGTCCTTCAAGCTGGGAGAGGTGAGCTGGGAAGATCCCTGGCAATGTGGCTTTGCTGGGAGAGCAGAGGCTGGAGACTGAGCTGTCATGGAGGGGACAGCGATGTCTGGGGGAGGCTGGAGAGCTGCCCTGCCTTTGTTATTTCCTTTGACTTTGAGCAGAAAATTACAGAGGAAGCCCTGGGAGCAGAGGAAGGGTAATTTTAATGGAGGCACAGTTTAGCTCAGCGGGAAGGAGGCACGGCTGGATGTGAGGGCACAGTCAGAGGTGTGGCCCGACAGCGAGGCACGGTTGTCTCGCTGACCTCCCCCTGACCGTCCGTAATTTAGTCCCTGTCTCAAGAGGGTAACTCATCCATCTGCTGGCACTTGGAGTGCAAACTTGCCTTTATTTTTCTTTTTTTTTTTCTTTTTTTTAAATCTGTACTGCTGGCTAAAACCTTTTGTAGCACATATTAGGTTTGACAGTCAGGGGAAGACTCCTTGCTCCACAGTATATTAAAAGCTGAATTGTTTAATTTCACAGTGAATCAGAAAAGTGAAAAAGAAAATCAGGGGTTGGAGATTGCTGTTTTAAAAGGTGCTCTTGTTGCCACTTCGGCAGTTAGGGATGTCTGGAATCAGAAGCTTGTGAAGAGTGGAAAATGCTACATTTCTCAGAGTGCTTCTGCAGGCTGCCTGGTGGTCTCAAGAGGATGGAGGACAGCACTGGCTGCCTTGTTTTGGAGGTTTAAACAAGTTTTTTATCCTTGCTGTCTTTAATGCAGAACGTTTCTCATTTGCCTATTTTGTCCAGTGATTCTTTAGCAAAGCCACTGTCAGAGCAAGTTAGCAAACACTAATACAACTCTTTGGGTTACTCTTCAGCAGGATTACCAGTGAACAAGCTGACATTTGCAGTTTGCTTTGCTTGACTGTAGAACTGCTTTCCATGCAAGGGTGATTTACTGTTAGATTTTATTCATGGAGTGTCACGACAGTGTCTCATTTGTTCATTTGGCTTTGGCAAAACAGAGTGTACCTATTTGTGTGGGAAGGAAAAAAAGGCTGCTATCATCTAAATATGAGAGCCTTGATAACTGTCTTGTCATGTAATCAAGATTTACCTGAATGGGATCAAGTGAGAGATGCCAGACATCCAAGAATTGCAGATATTTCTTTGTGATGTGGTACAATGGGCTGAAATGCCATGGAAAGTATGGCTAGTGCTGGATCCTGTGGTTTGTCTCTTACTCCTCATTTGCTGAATCCATTCTGCTCTTCATTTTCCCATATCATTATAAAGAATTGTGGGGGAGAAATGAAAACTGTTGATGCCTCTGTTTCTCTGTAGTCCCCAACCCTCATTCTACTCTAATTTAATCCAGTTGTCTCAGCAGCAGGAGGCTGAGGGGAGGCATGCACACCAGCACTGCTGAGCTGTCCCTTTCCCACTCAGCCCCGGCCCCAGAGAGCGCCTCAAACACCCACCCCCACGGAACAGCATCCAGCTTTTCCTGTCATTTATTCCAAAACGTTTTGTGCACTTGGATTTACATCAGCCCCTTCAAACAAGATCTCAGTGTGGCGTCCTGCCTGCATCTTCTATCCCCTGTCCATCACGTGCTGACAGAGGTGCTTGGACGTGCAGCCTGGTGGGGGTTTGTGTCCATCCAGAGGCCCGTGGCTGCAGTTACATCTGCAGGACAGACTCCAGCCTTGAGCATTTTAGCACCAAATTGCATGAACTGTGTGTCAGAAGGGGCTCAGGCAGAGATCTCTTGCTCCCAGCCAGGTCTCTCTGCTCCTTGTCTTTGGGTTGTTAGAACTGGAGGTGAAATATGTTAGACCGTTGGCCCTTGAAATAATTCCTTCTTCATCCTTGCCAGCACTGTGAAAAAAATGAAAATAGTAAGGAAGAAAATAAAATTGGCTGATGTTCAGCTGCCCTCCTGCAGAAAAAGAAACCCTTTTCTTGGAGAAAGCTGGAGGGAGTTGAGGTCTTGTATCTTGTACCCTTGTATATCTTGTACTTGTGCACACAGCACGTGGCTCTGAACCCTCTGACGTGCATCCTAATGCTATTTGTGAGTGATAAGACTTCTTTTTAGCTGTGTTGATAATACTCATATGAAAATCCCATCCTAGTCAAAAGCTGTTGAAGTTGATGTTATATTTCAGAACATCAGCAGAAATACTCTTATTTGCTTCTAAGGGCCCATTTTAGCATTTTTGCTTTCCTTATTTATGAAATGCATCAGTCAGGACAACATAAAGCCCGAAATCCTGGCTGCACTTGGGAAAAGGAACAAAATTGTACTTGCAAAAGAGGTGTCTCCATAATGTCAATGGATCTGCCACCCTTTAGGAGAAAAAAACAGTTGGTGTTACCCTTTTTTTTTTTTTCCAGTGGGTTACACGGCACTCCAATATTTTCTAAGTTTTCATGGGCCATCACAGTTTCTAATTCTAAACAGATGAGAGTTTCTCAAGCCCGCAAGACCTGGAAATCATTTGCCTGAAATCTGTTAGAGGACTGGATGGTCCTTTTTTCCCTTGCCAACTCCAAATTATGTTGAGTGGTATTTAAAAGACGATGCTTTGAGCAATCAGCACTGGGTGAGGTGTGCTGCAGCAGGGCTGGGCTGGGGACACGGGGATGGGGAGACTGAAGGTCTGGGACATGGTCTGAATAGACCAGCCAAGTTTAGGAGCTTCTGCCTTAATCCTGGGCCACACTGCATACTTACAGCAAGAATGAAATTATTCATTATATTCCTTTTAAAAGAAAGCAGCAAATACTTTTATACATTTCAGTTGCAACAGGAGCAGTAAAATCTTTGTAATAAAGTGAATGAATTTGGGATTGCTGCTACTTACTATCTTTTCTATTTTACCTCACTATCCTAGCATTATCCAGAATACTTATCTACTTGTTTCTGACATGATCCCCTGAGAAGGTATATCATCTTTTTTACCTTTTACCTAAAAATACTTTCTGTTCTGTTTAGAAAGAAATGAAAAACCTTTCCCATCGGGTCAGAGTCTAATCCATGGGAAAATGATGTGTGAATGGCTCTGTGGGGAGCCCACCACATGCACAGCTCCATGGTTTTATGCAGTTAGATGCTGTCATTGCTGAAATATTCAGGTGTTTAATTCATGGCTCTGATTTATGATGTCATCAAAACAAGCTGAGAGCTGTAGATCCCTTCAAGGTGATGAAGCAACACGTTGGCTTTGGGTCAGGGTTTGGATGAGGCCAAACCTTTGCCTGCAGAGGGAAGGGTGGAAGCTGAACCAGAGCACTGCATATCTCCATGGAACAGGTGGAGGGCAGATTTGGAAATCACACAAGAGGCTCACCCATATCTTTGGACACCTGAGTACCTCTAGAAATTTCCCTGAGTTTTGGGCAAACCAAGCCAGGCTGGGGCAGTCGGTGCTAGGGAACAAGGGCATCAGCTGGTGTGGAGGTGTAGGTGTCAGTGGCACCAGGGGCTGGAATGTGCAGAGTGGTTGGGTCCACTTTGGGGTTACTTTGGAGGGAGAGGTGTTGTTGTGAGGGGTGAGGATGTGGTTTGATGCTGGGTGTGGACACCCACCCTCTGCCACAGTGGCCCTGTGCCCAGCACCATAGAGTCACAGAGTCATTAAGGTTGGAAAAGACCTCCAAGATCACCAAGGCCAACCATCAACCCGGCGCCACAACCATGATCGCTACTGAACCATGTCCTCAAGTGCCGTATCTGCACATTTTTTGAGGTATTCTGAGAGATTCCAAGACTTGGTTCAAATCATTATTTTACTATATTTCCCTTCGTGCTGTCACACCGTGAGAGGTGTCTTCTTAACGTTCACCTGTACTCCCGTTGCTGCCATTGCCGTGAGTGCTGGATAACATTCTGCCTCTACGAACTGTGAATTCAGGAAGGGCAACCTTGCTGCCTCTGGATCTTAGGATGGGCGTTGAGACGGACTCGAGAGGAACCAACAACAAGTGACTTTATGACTGCCTTTACCACTTGGTGTGGCACAAATCGCTTTTACCGCGCTGAGCTTTGGGCTAAATCCCAAACGCGCCTTCCGCTGTTAGAACCGCGGGGCCGTCCGTGTGAGACGCGCGGCAACAGGAAATTTGCCGGGAAGCAAGCGCGGCGCTGCGGCCGGCGTGGCGGGGCTCGGGGCCCGGCAGCGACCCCCGTTCCCGGGGGAGCCGTGCGGGGCCGGGCCGGGGCGGGGCGGCG
>WAAE01019424.1:0-84570 GCA_013400495.1 Nicator chloris | reverse complement strand
CGGGGCGGGGCGGCGGCGGCGGCGCCAATGGGAGCGGGCGGGCGGCGCCGGGCGCGGGCGGCGGAGCCTCTGTGCGAACAAAGAGGGAGCGGGAGCGGGCGGAGGGACGGCCAGCGGGCGGGGGGGACAGCCGGCCATGCGGGGCCGGCGGCGCGGGTGAGGCGGGCGGCGCTCCATGGCCGGCGGGTCGGGGTGAGGCAGGCGCGGGCATGGCGGGCGTGAGCTACTCGCCACCCTGGTGGGTGAGCCTGCTGCACCGCCTGCCGCACCTCAGCCTGCGCTGGGAGCTCACCGCCGCCGACTTCCGACCGCACGACGCCGAGTACCAGCAGGTGGGTCTGCCGGGGGCCGCGCGTGGGTGCGGGATGCGCGCCCCCGGCTGTGCGGGGCAGCGGGCGCGGGGGCTCGGCCCGCCTGGAGGGCGGAGGAGGAGGAGAAAGGGGAGTGCGGCCCCCGCTGGGGCTCCCCGGGTGCGTGTCCGTGGGTGCCCCCTGCTCCGGGAGGTGCGTGGCACGGGGTGCAGGTGCCCCCGCAGGGCCGGGGCAGGCGGGGTGCGGGGTCTCGCTGGCGGGGCTGGGGCGGGAGGTCACCACCCCCGGCGGGATGGGCAGCAAGCAACCCCGAGCTGCCCCCAGCCTGCCCGGCGCCCGAGCTCTTCTTGGGAGAAGGTGAAATTATAGACTGATAAAATCACTGAGGTTGGAAAAACCCTCCAGGATCGGTGAGCTCTACCTTCGGCCGAATACCACCGTGCCCACTGACCCACATCGCGACGTGACCCGTGGGACGGGGCAGGAGCCAGCCCTGCTGGGTGCCCCGGCCGGGTCCCAGCGCTGCCCAGGCGGAGGCACCGTCCCGGTGCCCCGGCCTGCTGCCCCTGGCCTGCCCGCAGCCCACCATGGGCTGTGACAGCCCTGTGCGGGCTCCGTTGACCATCCCCATTGATGCCTCCAGCCCCGCAGCGAGGCCAGCAGTGCCTTTCCAAAACCGGCTGCCTGCCTGCTGGAAAACAGATGACTTAATGCACGAGAGTGGCGTTCGCATCAAGTGCACAGGAGGATGCTCGCAGAATACTTGTGCGCAGCTTTTTTTTTTNGGGAGGGGGGTTGCCCGAAAATATTTTTTGTCGTTTTTTTTTTTTTTTTTTTTTTTTTTTTTTTTTTTTTTTTTTTTTTTAATGCTGCTTAGCCTGTATCCTGTGCTTGGTTGGCTAGGCATGTAATTAAAATGATTGTGGAGTGAATCTGTGTGCTCCAACATCTGTGTTCTCTGCTGTCATCTTGGAATAGAGCTGCAGTGACTCTGCTGCCTCGTTTTGCCACGGTCTCTGGTTTTGAAAACACCATTTTGCTTTTCTGAACATGCTTGCAGTGTCCTATATACACAGCCTGCTATCATGCACACAGGCATGAAGGCTAAAGCATCTAAGCAGTTCTTGTTTATCCTAGAAGTAGAAGGTATTAGAAATAGTTTAGGAAGCAGTATGTTTTGGCTTTTTGTTCTAAACAGATCAAGAGGTCTGAGGACTGAAGCTGGAGCAAAATGTGAGATGTATTTAAAGAGCCATGGTCAGATACAAAGAAACATCTTTATACCAGTAAATCAAAGGGACTTTTGAGTAACTTTGTATTTTGAGGCTTCAATTTGTTAATTTGTTTTAGTTCCCTTGGCTTAGCAGGGTTCAAGATGGCCACATGCAGAGGTAATGCTGCACAGCAGCTGAACTGTATTTCCATGACCTCAGAGGGTAGCTGCCTTTAAAACAAGGGATATGTGATCCTGGAGATCAGAAGTTAAGAGTTCATTGCAAGATCTTCTTGGGAGTGTGTTATCATGAAATAAGCACACGGTGACCTTTCGAATAGACAGCAGATGGACCAGTTTTCACTTAAATTGCTTAAAAGCATTCCTAGCAATAATCTGGGGTTGTGTTTATTTGTCAGATAATTTTTTTACAGTAATCATATTCCCACTTAGAGCCTTCTGCTATTCTCCTCCTGTGCAGCTGCCTCCCCTCCCCTGATGACACTAAGGACTTCTTGAACAGCAGTCAATGGCGTTTAAAATCTTAACATCAGCTCGCAAGAAAACATCAAATCCAAACTCGCATGTCTGGATTACTGAGGTGTCTGTCATCAAGAGAAGGATGTGAGCAGTAGCAGCTTTGCTGTTTTGGTGCTGGTGAGGGGAAGGAAGCAGGCTCCAGCACTGCAGCCTGTGCTATCAGTGCCATGGTTATGTAACGACGCTGCTGTGGCTCTGCAAGTTGACTCTGGAGTTCGTAGGCACATAGATTAATTCTAATGCAGTGAAACAGGGAAACTTAATCCAGGACTGGGAACTGTAATGCTAAATGCTCTCTTGTGCCTTAAATGCTTCTGAAGGCCTTTTGGTTTGAATTCCATTTTTTTTAATGAATTTGCAGCCTGTGCTGGCATTGTCTTCCCTTATCTTTAGGAACCTTTCACATTTAACAGGTGAGATCATATACATCCTCAAAGTTAGGAAGTCCATTTTTTAGTTTTAACCTCGTCTTATTTTTCTTTACTTTGTAGGTCTCACTGGTGCAAATTGTGTATATTTTTGTTTTCTATTTCATTAGTGATTGATACTCTGATTCTTAATTATGAACGGTTAAACTACACACTGCGTTTGATTTCCCCAGGGGCTGAGGACAGGTCAGTGGGGCGATGATAGATGAAGTTTATGGGGACAGGTAAGGACAGGGTGTCCCTAGTTGCAGTAAGGAAGGATTCCCTTTGCTAAACTACATGACTCCAATTCATCAGGTAGCTGGACTGTTGTCGTAAATAGCCACACAGCTGGGCTCAGCATCCAGTCCCATTCTGACGTGTTTTGAGGAAGGAAGCAATGTACCCTTTCTGATTCTTCACTGCTTCTCTAGAGAAGATTTCCCAATCCATGGCCATGGGAAAGCAGCATTTTCCTTATAAAACTCTTTTCTTTAGTAACCTTTTAGTACATACCCACCTGTTTCTTGTACTCGTGTTTCGATGACGGGCTCTGAAAAACCGTGCGTCAACTGAACACTCCGCTCCAGCCAGAAGTGGAATGCAGTGGCTTGGCTTTGCATGTTGTCCTGTCACTTGTTGCAGTGCCACGTGCTGCTGCAGGTGAGGAGGCTGCTGCCTGAAGAGGCTTTGCACCTCTGCCTAGCGAGGATTAGTGTAATGCCAAGCTGCTCTTCCCCTGAAGCAGCACCGAGCGATTGTGCCCTGAAACCTCTCCAAACGCGGGCAGATAAGCACGCGCTGCCAGTCTTTGAAGTCAAGGTCTTTGTTAAGTCTTCTGGGACCCTGGGTGATGGGGAATGTCTAGTAGGATGTAGATCCAATGGCTGCTCCTGCTGTTCTGTCCCAAGCAGTCCCCTGGCCAGAGCAGCAGGGCCGCCTGCTGTGTGCTGGGCTGTCTCGAGGCGGCTGCAGCCATTGTGTCCCAACCTGCCGGGGCTTCCTCCTTTTGTCTGAGAGCATGAGAAATGCTCATGGCAGTGTTGCTGCCAAGGACTGAGATCAGTGCAGCTGCAGGTTTTGGCTGCATACCTTCTTCACCTGAGTCGGGCTCTAAAACTCTCTCTCTTGGTATTACTTTACTCTTTATCTTCTCCCACAGCATATCTTGTTGCGTTAGGTTAGACCAGTGTGTGTGTATGTGGAGGAGCAGAAAAATCCTTCCCCTCTGGACTAGATTGTTTAAAAATGTATGTGTATCCTGATGTCCTTCAGGTGCTCTGCTTCTGCCACAATGAGCAGTACAACGAGTTGTTTTCATTTTCTGGGGGAATTGAGGTGAATCTCCATGTAGAATGAAGGTTGTGATCCTTCTTCTGCAGGGGTTTGGCATGCTAGTGAGTCCTATCAGAGCTGCCTTCGTGTGCTGCTTGCAGGACTTGCTCCATAGTTCTCCCTACAGAGGATCTTATCGGACCAGTTCTTTCCCTAATCCTCCCATGAATCATTGGGGTTGAAAATATCTTGATATGAACAGCTTTGTTCTGGCTGTATTCTCATCTGAGTCATACTGCAGTGCTCTGCAAAGCCTTTTCATTGTGTAGTGAGTCACAAATTCTAGAGTGAAGGGAATGTAAAAATGGAGCAGAGCTCCTGTTCCTTCTGACAGCATCATGCCAGTACCAGTTCAGGTCTCCCTGCCTTTTGCTACTGGTAAAATCATGATGATCTTACCAGTACTGTCCACTTACTTTCCAGTTCAGTTGACTGGCCCACTGAGATGGTCCTGAGACTGCTGTTTACTAGTCACTAGTAAAGTCACTAGTTTAATTTATTTAGCAACGTAAGTACTCCTACTTGGGGCTGACTTAGCTGCATGGCATGGAATTCACTTTCTTTCTCAGGGTCGAGTTGGTTAAGAGCCTTGAGGAAGTGTGGAGGTCACGTGCTGGAAAGAAATAGAAAAGCTGAATAGCTCTGTAATACAGCACAACAACAGGTAACAGGATATCTGCTCCAGTCAGGGCGTCTGTACACTGACAGAAAAGGAGACGACAGCTCTTCAGCTCTGGAGTCTGACTGTGGGCTGAGAAATGCACTGTGAACAGTGAAGGAGAAAAGAGGCTGTAAAAGCTAAGCCACGGAGCACTTTGGAGTTTCTGCTTTTTCTTCTGTGCTGGAAACTGGCGATGTTGACACAAACCTATGTAAACGCATAGGTTATGTGTGAGTCAGGCTAGAATAAAGAAAAGTTCTCCAGCACCTTTGAAACTCTTCCCTTGCACGGCTTCGTGCCTTCTGAGTACGAGTCAGAACTGCAGATGTATGGTTAGTAGGTGTAATGGCAGCTGTTTGTGCTTTGGAGGATGACTGATGATTGATTCACACCAATTAAGATGCAGAATCGTGCTGAGGGAAGCAGCGATAAGAGCAGGGACATGCTCTAGTCCTTGGCTTTGAGATGGTCTCTTCAGTGTTGTCACCCAGGAGTTTCCTATCACACATCTGTCGGTGCTTTCGTGTCGTGCTGTTCTTTTTCTCCCTCTGTACGTGTGCTGAGAAGGGATCCAGCAGGGAAAGGTGCTGTGTAAGCCCAACAATCCTTCCCTTTTTTTGGCTTGCACACTCTAATCCAAGGCATGTGTGTTTGAACCCACAGCCAAAGGTTCAGCAAGGAATTAATTCTGTCAGGTACTTTCTGGCTCTGTGAGGCTGTTTCTCTACACATAACAGCTAATGTCATCTTTGGAAGTATTTCTTGGCTGGAGAAACATGATGGAGCCCAAACTGCCAAAAAACTTGGATTATAGAGATTGTTTTAGAACTTCCTCTACTGTACTGGCATCTTATTTCAATTTTGAAACCAAGAGTCTTTCTGTAAATTGGAAACATGTGTATTAGTTGAGTTGGATGACGTGTTTTTGTCTAGTTGGCTCAAAGTCAGAGGGTAATGTGCCTTTCTTGAAGGGGTTGGGCTGAAGGTTTCTTTCTTTCAAGAATAGATGGACCTCTTCCAAGGTCTGATCAGCTATCCTGCTGTAGCCCCAGTTTGCTTGTATTTCCAGAAAGGTTCAGTGACCCCTGTTAGTAGAATCCAATGTTTTCTGATGAAATTGAAGCTGTTTTTATTTTTTTAAGGACTGCTGGTAAATTCCCTCTTCCCTTTACTCATCAGTGTCGGCTGCATGAGTAACCATGCAGTAATGCCTCCTATCAGCAAACTGGTGCTGTGCTCTGACTCTTCTGCCTTTGATCTGGAAGAGCCTTTACTGGGGAGCTGCATCACAATGAATAACCAAAAATGTAGAACCAAGGCAATTTTTGATGGCTGATTTTTACCAAAGGTAGACGTAAAATGTTTTCTGTTGACCATTCATCCAGTCATGCAGCAGCATATGGTATGCCGAGAGGAAAAAGGCCACCTTTGCCAGCTTTCTGTCTGCAGCCTTGCTTTGTTTTGCTGACCCGTGCTGTGCTGCCTTATTTTCAGATGGTCTCCTGAGAACTGACAGTTTCTGGAAACTCTGGCTGTAGATGGCCTTACTCTAGTGGAAATAAGTAACTGTTCCAAATGCATGGTTTTAGCAGAGTGCACAGGGGTAAAAGGTGTCTTGGAGAAATGTGAAGCACCTTGTGGTGCGTGGAGGAAAGGAGATGCAGGTGAAGATGCAAAGATGTAAACCGTGCTCGCTTCCTCTGGGTAGGATCCTAGAAGTATTCATCCTGCACAGAGAAGATGCTGGTGCCCAGTCTGGTGAGCTTCCCAGTCTTAAGACACATTTATGGAGCATGTGGTGCCCTGAAGGAACCATGCTGGTCTCAGCTGGAGGGGTAGAACCAGAGCTTAAACGTGTCTGGTGGTGGTGGCCAGCCACTGGCACCCTGGTGCTTCTGCACCTACACAACATTTGTCTTCCTGGGAATGCTCCATTTTTATCCACATGAATGTAATACCATATGACTCCTGGTCTGCAAAACCTGATCTCCAGCAGTCTGGAGAAAGGGGTAAGCAAATTCAGTTCAGTCTTACCGTGTCTTGTCTCTTTTTGCTCTTTTCCCCTTCATGCCTTTTTGAGCAGAGGAACATCTGTGGTCTCCAGGTTAACAAAGAGCCTTTGTTTAAATGTTGATCCAATAAAGCAAGCAGTGCTTAAAGCAGATGTTGGTGTGGATTTTTAGTGTTCTTTATTTTTCATTATGAGGGAAAGTGAGAAATTCTCACCCTGAAGAACATATCCCATTAGGCTTGGCTCTGGAGATTACGGGTAGGAAGTCAGGTGCTTTCTCTGAATTAATCCCAAGGCTCTGAATGTGGATTAAGGGGCTGTGCCACAAGTCTTCTTGATCTCTTACTTGTATTTTTGGATTATATTTGTTTTGGAATCTGTAAACAAAAACCTGCCTATTAAGTACAAGAGAGAGGAAAGTTACGGGCTTGTGTCCCATCAGGTTTCTTGCCATGTGTCTTCAGAGCAGACAGTTGGAGGAACAAGCACCTTCCAATCCCTTGGGATTTCTGTCTTTTTTTCTGTTCTTTCTGTTTTGTTTGGTTTGGGTTTCCTCTCCTTTTTCTTCTAGGACAAGGCTAATTTTGCACCTCTTCTCCTGCTCCCCTTCCCCCAGCAGCACCTACTGATGGAAGGGGTGAAGTCCAGAGTTGATGTTTGTGTTGATAGGTGCTGTGGCAGGGCTTGCACGGTCACCTCGGTGTGACCCCTTCCAGGGGACACTCCGGTACCTCTGAGGATGGGTGTGCTGAAGGCCCAACGATGATGGCCAAAGCTTCCCCTGAAGTCATCCTCTCACAGGCTTTGATGTCAAATGAATTTGCTTGGGTGGCTGCAAGCAAGCAGTGAGTAAGGTGGTGCTCACTCTCAATTTTCTTAGGGCGGAGGGGAGTCAGCACCTCGTTTGCATTTACCTCTTGGCGACTGTCAGTTCTCTTCTTGTTTCTGTTTTAACTTTCAATGGCAACTTTTCCACCAGTCACGGTGAGATTTCCCATTCCCCTTGTGAGTAGGAGAATTTGGCTTGTTTTCAGCTGAATGTGATTCCCATAGCTGGGGGAAGGGATGTGATGTCTGGGAATTTATTTGCTCTAAGACTAAGATGAGACCTGAGTAACTTTGGAATATATCAGGATTACCTACTGTACTGAACCTCAATTCCCACTTTTAAGTGGGAATAATACACAGGGACTTCTTGGTGTATGCTGAGAAAATAATAATTAATAATAGTAGTAATATCCGAGCCCAGTAACTTTGCTCCTCTCTTGGCAAGGCTGTCTGCACTTTCTGGGTATGTCATCCTACCAGTTCTTTGTTTTAGCTGATGACAATGATTAACAAGACAGGTGAGCTAAAATCAAGGAGGATCAAGTTCATGCAAGACTTCTAGTCCTGGGGATGCATTCATGTGACAGTCTGAAAAAACAAAGAAGTCGTCACTGCTAGAAATCCTCTCCTTTCCTCCACTTCAAGGGGTGACTGATGTTGTGTTGCAGTGGTGAAAAACTAGGAATTGATTACATTTATTCTCAAACCAGAAATTAGTTTTGCTGCTTGGCAAAAGGGTCTCCAGGTATTTAGTGAATGGTGGCTGTCAGGCAGAGCCATGCTGATCTTATTTATTTTTTTTATGTATTAGATAAACTAGGAAAGAGCAAAACACAGAGCACTTTCATGTTGCAAAAGCTTTACTTTTGTTGGTTTGGTTTTTTTTTGGTGTTTTTTTTTGTTTGTTTGTTTTTTGGGATTTTCATTTGTTTGGTTGGTTTTTTTGGATTTCTGTGTAATGAGCCACTTATAGCTTTTGAGTCTGATCTTGTAATTGTGAGCTTTAGGGTTTGGTAAGCCGCAAATGCGCACGTTTTTGCAAAGTAGTCATTTGTGTGCTAAGGCTGCAAGGCTATTCTCTTGCAAGAAAAAAGAAAAGTAGGTTAGTGTGCAATCCACGGCCACAGCAGTTGGTGTAAGTCAGTCACGATACTTGTGCCGTTCCCTTCTCCAAGCACTGGCATATGAGGGTAACATTTGCAATAATGTGCTTTCACGTGCTTATCAGGCTGCTTGCTTCAGCAGATGTGATGTGTGCCAGCTCTCTTTGAAGTTATTATTTTAACAAATGAGCGGGTTTTGGTCAATGGTAAGAGCAACACTGAAGCCATCCAGGGAAAGGGCTGACACTCCCCTTCACCTCCACTTAAACTGGAGCTGCACCCTCGGATTGCGATTTTTCTGATTTCCTCGGTCACTACTAAATGCTTTTTCTGGCTGATATGGCTCAGAATGGTGCCACACGTGCATGTGCACGAAAGCCCTTTGTAGTGTGAAATTAGGGATGAAAGATACGGCTAATCAGCCCTAACAAAGCGGGACTTATTCCTGGACGAGGGGAGAAGGGAATGTGGGGAATGGATGTTTCACAAATGTGTAACACATTCAGACGCGTTGTTATGCCAGTGTTGGTGTCTGTGCACGGACGCCCTTTTCAGGCTGTAAAATGCTGCTGTTCATGCAGGGAATTTAAACAAGCCGTCTATTCAACGCCGAAATCCGAAATAACGCCAAAATCCGAATGGAGGCACTTCAGTTGCATAATAGCGTCTGTTACAAGGAGGCCTTGGTGCAGTAGATGATGTAATGCTCCTGAAGATAAGGCCCAGGCTGGGCTTGGGGGGAAAGGGAAGACGGTGTCAGTGACAGAGCCATTAAAAGTAGTGCTAATGGTATCAAAGCTGTCCACGGGGTGTTAATTAGCACGCCGGAATAATTCCAGTTGATTGTGTCACAACTGTACATGTGGAAAAAAACTGCTCGGTGCTACGTGTTTTCTCTGGTTATAATGGCTTTTTCCCTGGGGTGAGCTTTCTTGAAGTTCAACAGTGTGCTCGGGTTCCTGTAGCTGATCAACTGGTGATTTTGACACTTGTTATAGGAGCTAAGAATGCCTCAGTCTGCCAAAGAGAGGCGTTCTGCTGCTTGCTGAAATTGGAATGCTTCTCACTGGGGCTGTGCCTGTAGCTGTTACTGTTCCGAGGCCTCCGGCAGTTTGTTACTGTATTTTTCCTCCTTAAGCTGCTGGTTAATACACACTTATTTTCTTTAGTTTAGGCAGAGTCTTTGTTACATCCTCACTGCCAGCGCCTCCGGTCTGTTTTTGGCCCGGCGTGGTGGGAGGGGTGACGAGGATTGCTGCCTTACCTACGGCCCGCCCCATCCCCTTTCTCCCCGGCCTTACAGTGTTCACTCCAGGAAATGCTGAGAAAGCCGCGAGTAATGGAATTCATGAAATTCAAGCTGTGCTTCAATGAAAACGTGTTTTCAATTTCTGCCTCCTTGGGAGCCTGAGACTGAGCTGTAATTGTCGGCGCGGGCTGGGGGCTGGGGCCGGGATGAATGGAAGTGCCGGAGTCAGCGCTCTGCCGAGCCTCTCGCCCGCATCTCGCCGCTCTGGCCATTCAAAGGCTGCTGTGCGCTTTGTGGCAGCTTCAGGAAGCGTTTTTGTATTCGGCTGTCCAAAAAGCCCGGGCGTTTTCCTGCTGGGTTTGATCTGGCTGTCGGGGTCTGGATGACAGTGACATGTTGGAGAGGAACGTGATGGGGGAAGCATCAGCCGGGGGTGGTTTATCCCCCCTCTGTGCTCTTGATCCTGCTCACGGTGTCCTTTGAGTGTCCTGCAGCCGATTAAGGGTGAGAATTATAATGGTGACTCAAAAGCCTTTGGTAAAACTCATTAATTCATTCCTCCTTTAATTAGACACCCAGCCATGGGCTTATAATTATCAGAGCCCAGGAACGTTTGCAGCTGTAATAAGCTGTGCTGCATCAATTGGAGAAATCATGGATTTTTTTGGCAAATGCAGATATGGTGAACTCTTCTCAGGTCAGGTTTTTGGTGAGGAACACGCAAGGGCATAGAAATGAAAGAAGCAGCTGAGTGTGTGTTGTGACTGACCTCTGGCTGCATCTTGCCTTGTGGTGTTGAACTGAGAGGAAAGGGTGGAGTTGTCCTGCTTATAAATATTTTTTTTCCTTGGGAGGTGTAATAATGTAACTTTCAAAGAGAGAAAAGAGGAAGGAGAATCTAATGAAAATGTTATCTTAATATGGAATACTGTATTAAACCTTTAGCACCCGAGGGAATTACACTTTGGGAATAAGTGTAACAAGAACAATTGCAGACATTGCACACAGAGCCCATTTTGCTTTTTGGAAGTTAGGGAATAGCTGGGTGTTCTACAATGAAAAGTACCAGGTACTTTTTTTGAGCCTTCTAGGGGAAGAAAATCAATAGTGAACTTCTATTATTTTGTAATCTCTTCTTGTTTCTGAAATGGGAAGCAAGGTAATTTTCAGAACAAATTTGTGCGTGTGACCCCCAGCAACAGATGATTGGGGTCTTCTGAGAGAAGCTTGTGCTGCTTCTGGTACCTTTGAAGTGCTCGTGGGTTTGTTTTTTTTTTCTTTAGCAGAAGAAGAACTAGAGGGAAGGCTGAAAGGATTTCAGGGCAGGACTTGTTATTTCTACCCTATTGCATCTCTGCTTGTAGTTCCCATCCTTGCGAATGCCGTGGTAGACCCTGATATGTGATCTCCTTTTAGCATTGGACTGACAGGCTGTCAAGTGCAAGCACTCCAGAGAAAGGCACAGACCCAGGAAAAGGCTAGGGGTGGGGATAGCTGGCTGCCACGGGACTTAGATGATTGAAGAGATAGGTTTCCTTTTCTAATGTATTTTTCCGTAGGATTTTGAACTTGAGTAAGATTAGAATGAACACTTTGAAAAAATGGGAGCTATTGCACAAGAGTAGATCAGAGGTACTGCTAGGCAATGGTAAGTATTAATGTTCATGTTCCCTTAAGAGGGAAACTGTTTCAATTGGAGTAGGTGGCAGGAAAAAATGGATCAGCTGTGTTTTGGGTCTTTTTCTGTCTGGATTTAGTGGAAAGCACAGATAGTGCATCCAGTGAGGATGGAATGATTTGTTTGACACTTCTGTAGCTAAACAGAAGTCTTTACTTCTGAAGAGGCTGCTATTTTAAAACCACTGTACAGCACTTCTTGTGTGCCTTTTAGTATTACGATAGGTGGCTGTTGTCTTCTGTTTGTCCTTCCCATCCCCTCTCCACACAGTCTGAGTTATTGCTGGTTTATGAGACTGAGTAAGGCCTGGAACTCAGGTAGGACTGGGCTTCATCCCTGGCCTCTGAGGTCAAATATGCTGGATCCACTGGCCTTTCCTTATTTCTGTATACATTTAAAATTACCACGGGTTAGACAGCGAACGTTGGATCAACCTGAGTAGACAAATTAGCTGGAGCAGAAAATTTACAAGGTTAAAATTGCCTTTCAATCTCGTTAGTACAACCTGGTAAATATCCTGCTGAAGTTCTTGGCAGGTCTTGGAGACCATGTTGTGGGGCAGGCTTTGTACTCTAGCAGTGAACCTCTTGGTCACTGCAGAGGCTGGGATTTTTGACCTTTTTCAGCCTGACCTGCTGCAAACTGAAAACCTCTTCAAACACAAGCTCTTCAGCATTTTAAATGCTCCGATATTAAACGGCAAACTGAAGATGATGAGTATGAAGCAGGTCAGGTGCTGTTGGCAGAGCTCTCCGTGTGGACAAGCAGTGCTCTGGGAGGTGCTCCCAAGGCTTGTGTGATTCCCAGCTGCTCCCAAGGTCCCCAAGGTAGCAGGGGAAGAAGCTGTGGAAACCATCGTGGGTGCTGGCAGCCTTCTGCTGAGGTGTAAATAACACGGCTGGACAGTTTAGGCTGCCTCTGCTGTTTTTATTAGTGCAGCTTAGCTTTCGCCTCGGGTGATGTGGAGGTTATGGGAGAAGGAGGAAGGGACAAGCTGTGAACTCCTCCTCTCCCAGCAGATGATGGTGAGAAGGTATGGGGATCTGGTTACCCTAATCCACCCCTGGCACATTAATTCCTCTTGTCTCTGTTCTTGTATCTTATGTCTGAAATTCTTACTGAGGCAACTGCTTGCTGGGTCACGTGTGTCTCGCTGCAGTGCCCTTTCAACCTTTTTTTTGGTGTGGATTTTGTTGCAGCTATTAAAATTCACTTGCCTGCTATAGTATTTCACGGCTGTTAATTTTGTTCTCAAGAAAACGTTGCTCTGAGACATGGGTGCTTGTCTTATTCCTGTCCTAAATACATTTACTAGCTGTTTGCTAGAGATGACATCTTCTGCCTGTGGTTGACCCACCTCTTAATGTCCTCTGCAGATCCAAGTTCATTTTTGTGGATAGATCTGAATCACCTTCTGCTGATGGGAGGAGATGTACCTCTTGGGCCACAGCAGTGACAAATACCACTGGTGAAATGTAGTTCTGCAGGTGTAACCTATGGGCTGGACTCCCATCACTAACTTAGTTATCAGGTTTGGTTTACGTGTACTGGCTCCAACAAGGGTGGTCTCGGTTATGTGATGCAATAAATTAAACACAAGGTTCCTAAGAAAGAACCAGTTTCTAGGATAGGCTTTGAATGCTCATCAAGGTTCAAGTTCAAACCAGGTGTGTCTGTTTTCTGCCAAAGTGAAATTTGCTGCTTTCTCAGATGTAGTGAATGTTGAGCTCCCTTTCTAACATCTGTGCCTTCAGCTGGCATTCTCCAGCAGTTTAGTTCTTTGCTTCCTACTCACAAACACATCTATCAGCATTTCTTTGATACTGAAGCTAGTCCTACAAAGCTGTCATCCTTGAGGGTGTGATCAACTAGGCTTTTATCCTTGAGTTTGTGCTCAACTAGCCTTTGACATGCTGTTGCCTTCCAACTAATCACTGGTCATGTCTCCTGGGAAAATAGAGATCCTGAGTGTTTTCTGTGTAGCTGCACTCAGACCTTGGTCAGTGCGTGGTCGTGGCCTTGTGCTATGAATATGGCTAACTGCAAACAGGGCTGAGAGCTTCTGGAAAACTGCTGTTGCCCTCAGCTTCATTCTCAGTGAGGAATATTTTCTTTCCTGTTAAGAGCAGGACACGTGAAACAGAACCACAGCGCAGTTCTAAGGCTGCAGTAAGGAAGTACTAAATGGTGAAAAGTTTGATGTTACATGAAAATGGTATATTCTTCTTGTAGTCAAAAACATTAACTGGGATAAGAACCTTGTTCTTGGCACGCCTGTGGTTTGGCCTGTGTGGCTCTTTGTGTTCCAGGACAGTGTTTCTGCTGATAGCTGGGTGAGCTGGTGGCTGGAGGTGTGTGCACGTACCATCAATGGGGGGAACGGTGCTGGCCGCTGCATGTGGCCATCAATGCTGTACATGGGGTGCTGGTTCTTGCACAATCCTGCCTGTAAACATCTAAAGCTCTTCCAGTGCTGCTGAGTGGGGTCTCAGTAGGTAGGAAAGCGTCTTGTGTGGTTCCCAGCTGCTCACAAGGAACAGGGTCTTTAGGCCGTTTACCTCGCACACTTTGCTGTCGTGTGTTTTCCATCCAGGCAGCAGGCTGATAACCCCCCAGGCTCGTGCCCCTGGTGAAAAGGCTTCCAGGGGGGGTTACACATTCCAGGCACGTCCTGGCTCAAGCTGAGTTAGTCATGCGTCTCACCCAGCGTGTCAGATCTGAGACGATCTGTCTCTCTTGCTTCTGCTCTCTGAATCCGTGCTCTGTAAAAGACAGTAATCAACAGAAGGGCAGTTGGAGTTGTGGAGCCTGGTTATATGATCTTGCCACTTCTTTCAGCCTAATCTTCAGAGACTTTGAGTGCAGAAGTATTTTCAGGAACCTGGGAAAGTGGCTGGGACTGTACTGTTCAGCTGCAGGGCACTGTCTCAAATTAAACAGTGGCAGCCAGTGACAGGAAAATTAAAAATACCTCGTTTTTTAGGAGAAAACCAAATGAAAACCTGATGCCATGCTATCCCTCTTGATCATATTCTGTGTCTGGAAGCTACGCTAAAGCTCCTAGTCATTGCATGTGGGATTGCACTATCATGTCTTTAAATGTATGCAAAAACCTGTTCATGTGCCTTCCCTTGCATGTTTTCCACCTGAGGGCACAATCTAGTGACAATACGATCACTTCCATAGCAACCAGCATGTCACAAACAGGATTATGGCACCTAGACAGGATGGAGGCACAAGGAATTCAGAAAGGAAGTGCCCGCTCATGTAAATACCCTCATGATCATGGAGCAAAGCAGGGTAAATAGTGAGTGTGTGTGGCACCCAGGGGCTCTGTCACCAGAGCAGGGGGGACGAGGAAGGGCACAGGTTCACATGTGTGATGTGGCCTTAAACTAACGTGACAAAGCCTTCAGAAGGTGGATCTGTTCTTAGCAAGGCGAGGTAAAGCCTACAGAGAGCCTGTTACTGATCTCAAGGTGCAAGTGCACCAGGCTGCATTGTCTCAGCTAATGAGATTAAACCCCTGAAGGCACCAGGGGACACATTTTAGCCATCTCTTGCCTTCCTTTTTTCCACTTCCCAATCGTGGACACTCCTATCCTCCAGTCTGTCGAGGGTAGGGTTTGTCTGCTATAAAGTACTGCATTTTTTCCCACTAAAGCTGTCTGCAGAGTTAAATTAAAATACCTTCTCAATACGCATTCAAGCTTGTGCTCTCTTTTAGTATAAACTTGAGCTGTTTTATTGTCAAAGATGATGGGAAGAACCAATAAAATCAAAAGCTTCTGTCTTTAGCTCCTTCTGCAGAGAAGACAACCAGTGTCATGTAATGTCCTTCTGCAGACCCATAAAGGAAAGAGAACTACTTTCCTTGCACACAGTTACTGCCAGTGGTATTGTAGTTGGTTTTATGCTGCGTAGATTTAAGTGAGAACAGTTACTGAGTGCTTTGTAAGAGTGTTTGAGCAGCTGCTCTGCCCTACTTTGCTCTGCAGTTTATGCACCACTTGCTTTCATTCAATAAAAGGCAGCAGGAAAAGATGGGAGTTATTGCAGAAATTTGGTCTGTGGCTTCAGGGTATCTTATCATGGGGCTGGTCAAAACTTCAGCCTAGTGAATTGCTCTCTCTCTTCGCAGAGTTTTGGGTGATGTAAGGAATGACTCGATTGCTTCAATCAGTCAAAAGTACTGCTTGGCTCTCTCCCAGGAGCTTTAACACCTGCTAAAAGGGTGAAGAATTCTGGGCAACTGCTGCCAGCCCTTAAGTGCTGTGAAAAGTCTCTTGTCAAAGATCCAGCTTTCTGTCCAGGTTGGGAGTCAAGATAATGTTCCCCACCAATTGAATGGGCTTGGTCAGAGCAGCTCTAACTCTCTATAGTTGCCTGAACTACTCTTTGTGGTGATGGTGTCTTTAGAGAGCTGAGTTTGTGGAAAGGGATCCTGATCACTAGCAGTGATACAAAATTGCTGAGGAGGACATGACTCTCTTCTTTTTATTGTATTTTTGCTGCTGGTCCTGCAATCAGTGAGGTCTGACAGCCCCACCTGATTAGAGAATAAGCTTCAGTAAGAGACACTGTGAGTCCTACACTGGGGCAAGTAGGGTTTTTTGTTCCTGATTAGGATGCTCACTCAAAATACATTCACAGATGAGGCTTAAATTACCTGTCTATTAAGAATAGAAAGAAAATATCCCTGTAGGGAAGGGAGGATCTCAAGTCTGAGATATTTCAAGGGCAATCTGAGTGTATGGTGCAGCCTGGCTTAAAAATACGTCTACAACTACTCCTGCAAAGTGATACACCTGGCTGCCTTTTGTGGCTACCTTTATGGGAGAGTTCATACACAGCCTGGGGTTTGTCTGCTTTACACACTGGTGAATCCCACTTTGGGATAATGTTCCAAGCAGGCAAATTGCTGATCTGCACATGTAACAAGGTATTTGGTGCTTCAGAAAAAGCTGTTTGCAAGTGCAAAGCTAGCCACGAAGGTGACTGTAGGTACTGGTGCTGAAGGTTGCTATAAAGCCAAGGAATGTGGTTCACTGGTCAAGATAAGGTGGCTGAAAGTCCATCCAGCTGCAGCAGTGAACTGAAAGACACTGAAATAAAAGTAAACACAGCAGACAAATAGCAAATAAGTAACTAGGCACCAGTTCCTGGTGTAGATTTGATGAAAATATGTTCCAGGAACCCCAGCAGCAAGAAAAGGTGATATCATGTGTTTCTGCATTTGCTATTCTGGAACCTCTCACCGACAATGCTGATCTGGCACTAATAGCTGTTTTTAAGTAGCCTAATTTAATCTTTAAGTTTGTATAAGTACTTCCTGCAGGACTGATAAACGCTGTTTGTGTTGTTGTTAGTGGAAGTGACTGACCTTGGTGATGTTGCAAACATACCCAAGTCATTTTAAGGCCCCACAAGGTGTGTGTTGAATGATAGGCCAAAAGTCAGAGCAACCACGGGGATAATTCACAGCAGGAATGACCCATTGCTCAGCTATCAATGGCTGTGGCCTGCATGTTGTATGGGAGGCTGGATTAAATAATCCTTCCCAAGAATGTTCAGGACTCTCTCCTGGCTCTGTGTTGCTTCAAAGAGCTGCAGTAGATGAGTGCAGGAGTGGAGGAGGCAGCTGGCTGTTGTCCACTGGATTTCTTCTTCTTTTGCTGGATCCCTCCTCATACTTCCAGTTTGAATGTTGTGGGCTGTGTTTCTGACCTGAGATGTGAGGCTCAAAACAGCAGACTGAAGAGTTTGTGCTCCCAGCTTTTCATTCTGAAAGGCACTGTAACCCAAAATCTGCCAGTCAGTAGTTGTGAACGTGTTAGGGAAAGAAAAAAGGCCTGGTTTGTGGGTTAGAAGTGCAAATCCCTCCCAGTGAGGCCAAGTGAGGATCTGGTGAGCAGGAGCACTGGAGCCTGTTGCTCAGCAGGGGCTGGTGAATCCTCCTCTGGTGGCTGCCCTTGTGCAGGTGCCGTGTCGGGGCTGTGGCCACAGCAGCTGTTTCCTCTGAAGAAGCCTTTCCCTTGAGCTTTGTTGGGTGGTTGTGCAACACCTTGGGCTTGGCCTGTCAAGCTCTTCTGCTGTAGCACTTGTGATTCTTCATGGATAGAAAGCACTGGTTGTTAATCCAAAGGTAGCGGTAAGACACAGAAATACACAATAGATACAGGAATGTCAGCATACCTAGGTAGAGAGAAGAGGAAAAGGACTTGGTGGGAAGAATAGCTCAGGATTACACTGTGAGGGGGGAACTTTCAGCCAGTTTGGGATGTGAAAGAAAATATACTTCCTCCTCCTACTTCTTTATAGTTTTGGCCTCAGTGAGGAGTGTGGTGTCCTCTCTGAAGGAAGGCTTTGCTGTTTTTAGGGGTTTCAAGGTCAAAGGCCCAGGACTGCTGACTGGTGAGGCTGTCTGTTGGTGGGAGGATGTGATCCTTTCAGAATACAGAACTGCAGTTCTGAGATGAGTTGTCTTTTAGTGGGTGGAGAAGTCTCCACTATCAACAGTGGAAGTCTCCATTATCAACAGCAAGTGCCCAAAGTGGCTTCAGTTTCCCAGTGAAATACACAGAGAAAAGTTGCAAAGGACAAGTTTATCAGGAGTAGAGAAACCAAACTGCAGTCAGTGCCTTCTACAAAAGGCACAACTTTTGCTTTTAGCTTGTGGGGCTCACTTTTTTCCTAGACCAAAGTTGGTGTTTAGTGCCCCTCGCAGCATTGTGTGAGCCGTGCATGGAATGGTGCAGCGGTGCCAGCTGCACACGTGTCAGGATGAAGGCTTTGCTCCCTGGTGACCAGGTGTGACAGGAACAGGGGAGCTGCTTGCTGTGCTGACACTGGTGCTCCAGGCCAGGCTGGAGCAGCAATCCCAAGCAATGAGATCTGCTCAGTGCCTGTGTCCAAGGCTCGGTGCACAGGGCTGGGCTGCGCTTATTTGCAAGGTGTGGGTCTGTGAAGCTCTGAGCAGCTAAAGCTTCCACGGGGCACGGGGACTTTGCATTTCTGCCTCTCAAACTGATCCAAGCAGTGTTCTGCTGAGAGGTAGAAGCTTTGCAGTAATTTCTTCCCCAGATGTAGCTGCTCTAAAAACAAATGTCGACGGACTATTTTCTCACAATGGTCCTCTATCAAGGGCGCTTCAGCGTTTGCAAGTTACTGGATTAGCATAACAAGGGTGACTTGAAGCAGTGCTGATAAGAGCAGAGTGTTTCCTGCTAGAATTATGATCGAGCAACTTATAATTCTGCTGTCTTGCACTTTTTTCAATCCTGGACTTAAAAGGAAAGCTTTGGCTGCCTCAAGTGTCACCACTTCCTCTTCTGCATCTCTGAAGCGCAGAAGGATTTGGTGCTGTCCAAGCCTGCAGTGCACAGGCTGGGCTGGTGCTAGAAGAGGTCACAGTCCCAGTTTCTTCTGGGAACTGTGGAGCATTGCAGAAGTATTTCCTCCCTTGTGCTGTGTTTGGAAAGACTGGTTGTTTTTTTCTAATAGTGCAGATAAACTACGTGTTCTCAAGTCCTGTGTGGTTTGAGTGTTTTGTTGTTGCTGGTGGTTTTTTATTTAGGTTCTTTTTGCAACATGCAGGTGCTTAGATATACTCAAAGAGCCCAGGAGAAAACTTGGTGTTGTCACTTTCCTTACAAGTTAGAAGAAGTTGTTTTTAAAACCCCCAAACAATCAAACCCAAACATCTTTATGTTGTAGAAATCCATGCAAACAAGTTGACTTTAGGTTTGTCTGTGTGTACACTGAAACCCCAGGAAATCCCACAGTTGTATGGAGCCCAAACTTTGCTGCAAGGTTTGTACTTGTGATCTGAATCTTTGAAAAATGGGTCTGTTTCTCTACAGGGTTGCCAATCTCTTTTTTAAGCATCGTGGGGAGGGAGATTCTGACCAGCACTTTCTGGCATTGTCTGTAACTGTGTGCTCAAAATATCCTTTATTTTTAATGACATTAAAGACTATTTTGGATCTGATTTCCCATGGAGGGCCACTGCTGTGTCATTGCTGCAGTGCCAAGACCTGTGTGTGTTGGTGAAACTGCATCTAGCACCCATTTGGAATAAATACACTTATATTGCTTGTTGAACAAGATAAATAAATGGATAGTAGTGTGTTCTAACATACTGAGCACGTTTTAAAATTAGATTTGGGCTGTGAACATGGATGTTTGTCTATGATAGGCACCTACAGGCAGGACCTCAGCAGAGAAACAGTGCAAAATTGTGATTTCAACACTGAATCTTTGTGTAAATGGCACCTAAATCTGAGGTTCTGCACGGGGAATTCTAACACTGATGTGACTCTTCCATCCCTAATAAAATTTGCAGCTTTAGACCTTTTGATCACACCTGTGTGAAGTGGAAATTTGTGGTTCCTGAGGTCGTGGTCCAGGAGGGTGGCTGGAACATTTTGCCCTCTGGGTCTCTCAGTGGTTAAATCAAGGAACTGGCCAGGCTGGAAACAGGTTTTCACACCAGCTCAGAGGCAGATCTGGTTCCAGTTACAGTGTAACTAGGCCTGGTATGCACAGGAGCAGCCCTGCTAGCCAGGGGCCAGGGTGTCTGAACAGCTGCCCAGTGAACCAGACTGAACACCTGATCCAGGCATGAAACACTGGATGTTCATGGCACATGAATTGTTATAACCCTGGCCTGGCATCAACCTGGCACAGAAACCCTCTGTGCCTTCACAGTGCTTCAGCACTAAGAGCTGGGTGGGAAAGTGTGGGACATGGCAGGCTTTGTGTTGAATCTCCCTTTTGGAATATCTTGGAGTGCTCAAACAAAAGCAGAAATCAAGAACCAAATAAAAGGTTGCTGGATGACTTCTGTCTTCACGTGACCCCATAAGCTTTCCTAAACCATAGCTTTTTTTAAACCATCATGGAAAAAACCACACTTCTGGTTTTGGCTTACAGATGAGCTGTTTCCTGCCCTTTATGGCTTCTTTCTGGTTGGGAGTTGGAAACAATGCTGAGAGCAAATAGAACAACCCACTGGACTGCTGGTGAAAGGGTCTGTAATAGTATTTTATTTCTGGTTCATTTGTGACCTGCAGAATTGTAGGTTGAGCAGGGAATATTCCTCTTAAAGTGCTAACATCAACCCATCATTTTCACAGCTAATTCTTTCTTTTTTTTTTCTCTCTACCCTAAAGACCACACTCTCCATCACTGTATCAGTCTTGAGCAGTTCTTGTTGCCACGTGAGCAGGTGATCAATTTTTCCCCTCTGTAGCTGGAGATTGCCTGTGATGTGATGCGATGTGCTGCTCTCCTTGGTGGTGGATGTGCACCTGCTCCTCACCACTGTGCTCTGGGTGTGACCTGTGGAATGGGATGTGGCTGTTCTGTGTGACAGGGTCTGAGGTGGGTGGGTGATGCCACTCCACAGCTGGACAGGCAGCTCAGATCTCTGCAGCAGAGCCCTGGAGCTCAGCTGGTGTCTGCAACGTTGCTCCAGTGCCCACCTTCCCTGCAAGCTCCACTCTTGCAAGTCCATCTGCATTTTGAAGCCCTCTTCAGAGCTGTACCTCTTTGGAAGGGTAATGAGGCTGGAAGGGAGATGCAGGGCTGTGTGACTCAGTTCAGGCCCATCCATTTGTCAGGGAAATGGTTTTCCAGTGCTGCATTCCCATAGGAAGTGTCAAGCCTGATAAATAGGCTCGAGCTGCCTTACTTCTTCATTTTCCCTAGAGCTTAGTTTCTAGAAAGACATATTGTTATTTGAAATACTGGAGATAGTCACCAGGGACCAACTTGGATTGGAGACAGGGCAGAAAAATTTTAATTTTGAAGCTCGCTGGATAAAGAGTTAAATGAACAAACACTTTCTTTTATTTTATAGACACTTTACTTTAAAAAAAAAAAGAAAGGAAGGGAACCAGGATGGATACATTGAAGTGTCTGGGAGGGAACATCCTTTCAGATGTTTGGTATGTTGGAGATAAAGGCAGCCTCCCTTTAATCAGTGGCTTTTTTTCCAAGTGCTTTTTTAATGCAGTGCAGCCAGTGAGTCTGGGCTTCTGAGTTTCTTATTTCTGGGCACTGGCTGAAATAGCTCTTCCTGCTGGAATCAAAATGGGAAATGACCTGAGCTACACATGCTGAACAAGAGGAAGAAGGGGAGTGGCTTTCTGGCTGGAAACTTGGTGGTTCTGTTTATGTTCAGTAGCTGAGAAATAATTACTTCTCAAGTGTTCAGAATTTGGCTAGTGGGACCATTCATTGTCTTGTTATCCATGGAAGTATGATGATGGGAAAAAGTGGTGTTCTCCTCTTAAGATTTTAGTTATAATCAAGTTTGTGACTAATATTGTTATGAAAGCATCAACACCACTTCCATAGAGAGAGTTACCTTGAATCTGCATCAGATCTTTTAGCCTGAGTAAGGATTTTTACGTGCTTGGTGGGCAGAAGGAAGGCAGTCAGGGACAGCCACAGGTGGGATGTGGCTGGGCATGCTTTAACCCTGGTCACTCTGGTTTGCAATGTCACACTGCTCATGTATGGTATTTGTGTTATCCAGTGATTCCCAGGCTCCATGGATGGAATTTAAGGTGAACTTCAGAACCAAGAACCACTTTAATAATTTTTTTCTTACGGTATCAGCCTGCATTCAGAAGAGTTAAGAGTTTTATTTTCAAGATCATGAGTTACGTTCATGCTTTTGAATCTTTTAGTCTGGATTGAATAATTGTAGAAGGGCTTCTTCTCTCATTTAATTTTTGTGGGAGTAAATTTTTCCTAGTGCCTGTTTGCTGGGGAGTAGCCAAAGGATCTTAATCTTGACTATGGCTTAAATTTTGTTTTTTCAGTTGAGGGGAAAAGGAAAAGGGTGTCTCCAGAGGGCAGACTAAAGTGGCCAGGATGCCTTAAATGTGAATGATGAGGCCTTCCTTAATGCTTGGCCCTGGCAGTCTGGGTGCTTTTATATTTGCTTTGGAATGGTCAGTATCTCCAGACTAGCAGTACTTCTCAGGGGTGGTGGTGTTTTCCGGAGGGACAAACTTCAGTTGAAGAACAATTATAATAATGAAATTTTGTGAATAGCTGTTCTTTCCTGTACCTGAGAGAGCCACTTTTGTGCCTGGAGAAATCACCGAGGATTTGAGCAAAAAAGGCTGAAGACTAAACCTGCTTGTCTAGAGATCAAATGCTCCACTAGAGTGAGTATTAAAAATAGTTTGGGGAGCTAAAATGATCTTTGGTGCCTACAGCAATGGACTACATGAAATAATCTAGCTAAAGTCCTGGGACATCAGAGGCTTACTTTGAGCTGACCTCCTGTTAAAGGACTTGAAACGACAGCCCTTGCAATTCAGCTTGTCCAACTTGATTAGATTTTATCTGGAGCTTGATTGAGTTTGTGAACAAGATTATGAAAAGCAACACGACTGTCAATGAGGTGAACAGTCTTTGAGGGGAAATTCTCTGGTATCCCAGAGGGTAGTGCTTTTAAGTTCAGTTATGAATATTAGAACTCCTTGATTAAGTTAGTTGCAGGTTTTTATAAAGCATTTTTGCTGCTGTGCATCAGTTTAACACAAAGCTTGTGGGGTGTTTGCTTCCATCTTAAACATCCTTAAGATGGAAGAGTCTTCTTCCCATCTTAGCTCTTGCCAAAGTGGTCTTGGGGACCCTGGGATTTTATTATTTTAGGGAAAAGCTTTGATCATCAAGCACAGCAGCAGAAATAGCCTTGCTTGTCAGTGTGGAGCTGTGTCTGCTGTGCTTCACTGCTCCAGCAGGTCAGCTGGGAGATGATGACCTCTGTTCACCTAAACAACGCATCTTGGCATTTGTGTAGTGGATATCAAAGTCTCACTTGTGGATGTGGGGATTTACAGCCTTTTTTTTGGAAGAGGAGGAGAAAATAAAGGAAAACCTAGATATCTTCCCTCTGTGGATGGGGTAAAGCAGGTTCTGGAAGCAGCTGTGGCACCTACTCTTTCCTTTTCCTGGCTGTTCTAGTAAGAGTGGCATTGTCTCCAGCTCAGAGACCACAGCAGTGATGTGGTGAGCGATTCCTTGAGCTCAGGGAGGGCCACACTACCCATCACAGGCTCCATTGTCACAACTTTTCATGGTGGCTTTCTTGTTTTTCTCCTGTTGCTAAATGTTCGGCTGTGATGTTGGAGAAGAGATAGAAAAAAGTCTGACACCTCCATATGTAGCAGGAGCTGTTAATGAGGAAAGTAGTGCTTTGTCAAAACTGGGGAGATCTCACTTATTAAAACTATGCTTTTTACCTCCCCTTGTTGAAGTAAAAGTAAGTTGATTCAGAAATAACAGTAATTTATAAGCTTGAGAACTGTGCCCATACAAATGATTGCGGACCTTTTTGGCTACTGCCAAGTAATAAAGAAATCTAATATTTAGCTGTCTGCTTGTCAAATGTCCTTACAAGTAGTTTTGCTCAAAGCAACCAACAGGGATGTGACAGATTTTCAAATGAATTTTTATACGTAGTCCCTACAAACTTTTAAATTGTTTTAGTACTTAGTAGGGTGGCAGGACCTCCTCCTCTCTGACAAGAAAGTGTATGAAGGTGCTGTATTCCTTGGAGCTTTTCCCTGTTTGAGACAACCACAGCAGCGATGGGTGTGTGTGTGTTTGCATGCAGGAAATCAGTGGGTTTTGTCTTTAAGATATTAAATCTGCTCTTTGTCCCATCACCAGCAGAGCTGGCAGCACAAGTGGCTTCAGGGCCTCCCATTTCAGTGCAGAGTTGGGTGGTCAGGAGCTCAGTTTATCTATTTGACTTCATGCTAGTGCTTCTCATCTGCCCTGGTGCTGTTTGTCAGCTCAGGGGCAGGCGACTTAGGGCAGGCAGTGACACAAACCACAGTTGTTTCTGCAGTGGTTTGGCTTTGTGTTCATAAATAGTGGGAAGCAGGTAGGTGTTCCCAGCTGCATAAACAATTGCTGTGAGTACAGCAGCTGTGTAATGGCAAAAAGGGAGAGGTGCTGCTGCTTTCCCCTCCCCAAATCACTGAGTGGGGCAAGCTCAGAGTGAGCCCTGCGGGAGTTCAGTGTCTGAGAAGATGCACCTGATCAATTGTGACTGCTCAGAAGATGAGCTTCTCCTGCACAGGCTGGGAAATAGGCCAGAGGAGTTCATTCTTTTCTTAGCTCTAAGTGCTCCTGGAAGATAATGACTTGGGGTCTGGTTGGAGAGAATTTGAGACATTTCTTTTGCTAGAGCCTGCAAATCATTGCATTCGAGTTCTGTGTCTTAGATTAATTTTTGCTTGGATCTGTTGGGGATTTGGTTTAGGTTGTTGTGCAAGAGGGAAGCTGCAACAAGCTCTCCTGCTGTCAGCTGTGGTGCTCAGGCACTAGAACTGTCTTTGCTCCTCCACATCCCTAGCAGGCTTCCTGACCTGTTCTGTGGCTGTGGTGGGGGGGGGGAGCCCAGCAGCTGGATCAGCTGCTTTCCCACATGATGCCAGTTTCTGTGCTCTCTCCTGCTTGTTCTTTGAGAGTTCTGATCTTCTGTTGTAAACTTTGGTGTGGTCTGGAGCACTGGGATTGGAGCCCTTTCATAGGGAAGCTGAGGCTGGGTAGCTTTCTCTGTAGAGACCACTTCCCCCCTCACTTTCCTGAGTTAATGGAGTGAAACACCTACAGAAGCAGCACTTGTGCTGCCTTTGAGGAGTATTAATCCCTTTTGGGTGTCAGCACTTCTCTGAGCTGTGTCAGGCACAAGCACAGCTGCACATCTTACCCCTTCCCCTCCGCCCCTCCATATTTCTGCACTTCTGCCTTCCTACTTGTCAGGGAAAACCTGAGCTGTGGATGAAGATAGAGCATGTGATTATCCTATATTCTTGTTGTGCTAACTTGGTGTGGCTGCTCATTTGTTTAACCAAGGTCCTGTCTCCTTTGGCTGTCTCCCTGACTGACCTCCCTTTGGGACAGGCGATCAATACTGGGATGAGCTGGGCAGGATGAGCCGGGCTGGCCGTGGGGATGCAGAGCAGGGGTTGAGCAGGGAGCTCTCATGTGAGCTGGCATGAGAGCCTCCCAGCTCCCGGGCTGGTTGCTGTGCAGCTCTGGAAGGCAGCAGCCAATGGGATGCAGGAGCATCCGTGCAGTTGGGCTCACCCAGTAACTCCAGAGGTGCCTTGTTTTCGGTCTGAAGCGTGTAACTTCTCTATTGCTGCTTTCTCCCTTTCCCTGCCTTTCCTCTTGTCTCCCCTCAGCTGTCTCAGGGTATTGTTTTGAGCAATAACATGCAGGCTGTTGAGTCTCAGACTCTGGTGGTACTCGGTGTGTTTCTCACGGCCGCAGAGCGACTGCCCAGTGTGGGGAAATCTGTCACCTCTTCCTGCTTGGTGACCCTGTCAGGAGGGGTGAGTTGTGCAGCTGGAGGCAGACCCAAGCTCGGAAGGCTTGTGCTTTTCCCAGCCCTGTAAGCAAGCTGAAAGTAGCCCTAAAATGGGCTCATCAACTGTTTCACATGCGTGGACTCTCTTTGAGTGGTGTGCCAGCACAAATGCTGTGTAACTGCCCTGTGGCTTGGGGGCCCCAGTGCAGGAGAGGTGCTGAAGAGCTGGAACATGTGTAGGGGAAGGCCACTGAGATGGTCAGAGCCTGACCTGTGAAGGGAGGCTGGGAGGTTTGGGACCCTTCAGAGACAAGAAGGAGAAATGGCAGATCTGTGAGCAGCCTTTGCATAACTGAAGGAGGGACTTGGAGAAGATGGTTCCAGGCTCTTCTCAGAGGTGCCCAGCAAAAGGACAAGAGACAACAACCTCGAGCTGAAATGGGAAATGGAACATGGGTGCAGCCACTTATGAGCACTTTTCTTTATGGTGCTGGAGCAGGGGCTGAGGGAAGCTTTGGGAACTCGAGCCTTAGAGACACTCAAAACTTGCCCAGGCAAGACTCTGAGCAGCCCCATCTATTAAATTAGCCCCACTTTAAGCAGCAGGTTGCACTACAGTGACCTCCAGAGGTCTTTTCCAGCCTATTGTTTTCTACTATTGTATGGAATGTGTGGAATGGAGGTTTGTCTCTGAAATCTCAGTAACATGCTGTCACAGCAGCAGTGACATGTTGACGCAGTGGAGTGAATGCTGTAAAGCTGGAGCTTTAAATGTGGACACTTAACATTTAAGGGAATTAAGCTTTCAGGACTCTGTGGTGCCTATTTTTGAGTTACTGGGAAAGGAGATGAAATAACCATGAATGCTGCTTCCCCCCTTCTCCGTGGGGTGCTGAGTTAAGGCTGAATGGTGCTTTGTTTTCCCAGGTACCCCCTCCTGCCCTGTCAGTGTGATCTCTATTTTCAAAGTATGCTTCACATTCGTGTATTATCCATACAGTCCTCTCAGAAGAGTCAAGGCTAACGTTAAAGACACAGTCATTCTTATTTTCTCTTTAATAAGGTCCAGTGGCTTGCAAGGGGTTACAATCTAACTGTAATGAAAAGCTACTCACCAGCCTTCTCCACCCTCTGGGATCCCAGGAGGTTACTGGAACAGCACACTGCCCCAGTTTCTCTTCCTCATGTGTGTGAAGATTGCATTTTATGGTTTTGTTTGGTATTTTAAGCGTGACTCTTGATAAGCTAGTTTGATAGCTGGCTGCTATGTCTAGGACCAGCATTTGACAGATGACTTCAGAGGGGGAAAGCAACTTAAGTAGCTTAATAGGATTTAGCTCTGTCTACACTGTCCTGCCAGAGCACGTTATAAACCACTTTAGTGGGATTCCTTCTTTAAATATAGCCATGACATAAGTGCAGGCAGAACCTCTAAGAGAACTCTGGGAACTTTCCTGAAAAATCAATCTCTGGTTCAGAAGAATTGCTGAATGAATGAGTATCAGTGCAGGAACTCGAGGAATCCCACCAGCACTGATCTCATGAGCTGGATAAAAGGATCTCTGAAGGCAGGCTGTGTGTGTATTAAATCACCTATAAAGTGCATTGATTTCTAGGGGATATGATGTGCAGGAAAGCAAAGCAACTAATGAAAAATCCTATTAGGACACAGTGGGGCAAACACCTCCTCCTTTTAACTGATGCAACCTCTATTACAGCCAAATAGCCCTGTGTCCTAGGTATTCCCAAACTTGGTGGTAAAGGAAGCTAAAAAGTGAGGTGTATTTGTCTTTAAAGAGTTGATATAAACCGAGTAGTTTAAATTTTTTTTTAGGCCAGTGGCCCATGACAGCTTTCAGCTTTGCAGGCAAGCCCTTAGAGAGTTGAACAGCTTTGAAACAGTTGAAAGGAGACAGATCCCCCTCTTCCCCCAGCCCCGTGGGGAAATGAAGAAACTGCAAGAAGAGCTGCTCCGAACCAGAGCCACGGAGTGAGACTGATGCCCTGTGAATGTGTGTTGGGGCGTCAGATTTGCCTTGTAACTGCAAGGGTTTTAATCTATAAGTGCATCTGCTGTTAGCTGTGTCCCTGATCACCCAGGAATGGCGTTCAGGAGGTGACTTTAAAAAGCGTGTGCTCCCTTTTATCAGGATGATGCTGGGGAGCAGAAGCAGAGGGGTGAGGCGGTGACCACTCACCAGAACGCTGCTCTTGAGAGGGAGCATCTGCAGCTCTGCGCTGCTGGTGGGAAGAGCTGCAGAGAAAACTCCCTCTTCAGATTGCATTTCCCTTCAGGGCAGCAGCCTGAGGAGGCCCTAATCCCTTCTCACATTTGGCCAGGAGCCTGCAGGAGGCCTTTCTTAGCTCCCCAGCCTCCCTTGCACAGGCTGGGGAGAAGTGGTTAATGACGCTCCCAGTGTTGTCAGTGGTGCAGAAACACGGGCTCCAGCTGTGACTGTGGTGGGTCTTGGCTGGCTTGGAGAGTTTTTTTTTGATCTGCTTCCTCTGTTAGTCCCTCTATGGTATTTTTTTTTTCACGAGTTTGAAGGTTCCCAATAGTGAATATTGGTAGTCTTTGTCCGTGAGGGGTTTTTTGAGAGCTTTTTTCTTCTTGAAAGAAAAGGAAAAAAGGCAACTCAGCCCCAAAATAAAACTAAAGAAGAATGGATATTGAAATGTTTCCTGCACATGAAGGAGCCTCTTTTGTGAGAGGGAAAGGTACAATTTTAAGTTGAAGGAAGAGATTTCCTCCTTCTCTTTCCCATTTTTTTTTTAATTATTTCCTTTTTTTTGAACTCTGCCTGTAGTAGTGTAGTCTTGAAAGAGGCAGTTTGGAGTGAATTTATGGTGAGAAGCGTGGCACCTGTTTGTCTCTGGCAGTTCAATGGCACGTTGGCATTGTTTGTGCAAGGAGGTCAGTGCAGGTCCACAGTCAATAGATGGGTCAGAGGTCTCTGTTCTCCCTCCCCCAACTTACAGGAGCTGTCCCCACGGGATGTTGCCCCTTCCCAGCTCTTCACAGGCTCTCAACGTGACCGACAGCATGGAAGCTGACTTCAAACACAAATGATTTTAAGGAAGATGTCATGTGGGCTGCTGCCTGTAGCACAGTGGGCCGCGACTTTCTGAAGATGTAGGGCAGTGTGCCTTTGATTTTGTCCTCTGTCCCCTCCCCGAGGTCAGGCCTCGGGGCAGCCAGACCAGGGTGTTTTGCTAATGCAATCAGCAGTGCTCTTCCTCTCACCCTGCAGTAGGCTTAAATTCTGAACTGCACTGAGTTTGTGCTGTGTAAACAGCCTTTTGACCTGCTTCACTTGTGCAGACAAATGCCAGTGAAGCTGGAGAGGGTAAAGATTATGGAAACTCAGTGCTCTGCTGTTTTCCTGTTGGTTATTTTCATGTTGTTCCAAAAGTTCTCGCTCATTATTCTGAAGATTCGCTTCAGGTTGCAAACGGAGCACAAGCTGGATGTGGATCTGCCTGCCAAAGACACCTGAGTACTCTGGAATGACCCATTGCCATTACTGACACAAAAATGCAGAAGCTCAATTATTGCTGCTTACCTTCCTGTCCATTCAGTGCTAATAAAAGCAGTTTATGAAGCCATTTGCAGTGGATTTGTGATCTTGGTTAGAGAGTACCTCTTTTCCTTCTAATTAATTTAATTTTTTTTTCAACTTGGGTGCCTTCAAATGCCGAAGTGTGTGCTAGAGCTTCTTACTCAGACATTTTCCTAATAGCTGCAGTTTAGAAAAAGACCTCTTCATTGTGCTAATGATATGGAACGAATTGTATACATTAAAAAAAAGGCAAAATTAAGTTGCCTCTCAAGTCTAACATTAGTAACAATTTGATGTTAAGAGTTTCCATTCCAATTTGGATTCTCTCTCTGTTATTCTGTATAACTTTTGTGGTTCAGTGCAGCAAATGTAATGCTCGAGTTTATAGTGTGCAGCTGTAGATGCTCAGTGCCAAAACTCTCAAGATATAAATGGGATTAAAGTGGTGCCTGAACACAAACCAGAAAGTTCAAAATAATGTAAAATAATGGCAGAAGGGAGCAGAACCACCACATTATCTACAGTGGTCATGCTCATGGGAACACTGCCATTCCTGCTGATGGGGTGGGCTATAACCCTGTTGATATAACCCAAAGTTTCCACAAGTGGCACAAGTATTTGTTTTCTGTTCCACTTTGGGGTGGCTCTGCTCATTGTTGTGCTCTTCCCTCTCCCTCCCCAGTGCCTTGTCTATCCTCTCCCTGATAGAAATGGCAAAATACTGGTGAGTGGTGTGTGCAGCTTAGTGACCTCCCTGCCAGGACATCAGAGCTGAGGATTGGGCTCAGTGTCTTCAAACTCCATAGTGGCTGATCAGTTCAGATTTGGTCGTCTGGTTTAGGAAGAGACGATTAAGAAGATGAAGTTGTTGTTGTGAGCCTAAGTACTGCATTTAATCTGGACTGGGGCCATATCTCCTGGAAAGGACAGGGTTTGGGTTCTGCAGAAGAATGGGAGGTTTGTACATGATGCACGTAATTACCTCTACTGGAAGGCCCAATCTTTGTGGAGAACTCTTAAAATTCACAGGGGCAGGATGAAAACTTGGGTTTGAAAGCCAGCTCTAATAAGGAACAGCAATAGCTGAAGAGCAGCTAACGTGGAGTAAAGCACAGACTCTGTACAGCTGGGGTCTTGGAAGGAAATCCTTGAGGCTGCTGTCTGTGCCAGAGCATGAATGGCCATCATAGATTAAAAAAAAGCAGTGTCCCAGCACTTGGCTTGATAGAGTGTAAGGACAGGCACTTAGGAGAGATCATGTTTTTCCCCTCTAAATGAAGTGTATTGTCTCTGAGAGTGCACATTGTAGGAGGGGGAAGGGAAAAAAAGGATGGAAATTGGATTAAATCACTGGGCTTCAGGCCTAAGCATTTCCTGCTCTTTTTTTTCCTTCTTTTTTTTTGAACACACCAGTGCTGCCTCACTCACGTGCTGAGCTCTGCAAATGTGCCCAGGTCCCTGCCTGCAGGCACTGCCACGTTCCTTCAGGGAGTTCCAGGACTGCAGGAGCAGAGCTGAGCTCCTGCTGGAGGGCTGGGGATGGGGAATTGTCTTGGCGTGGGAATTTATACAGCACTCCAGCCAGGTCACACAGGCAGTGCTTGCTTAGCCCTGAGCTGTAGGAGCATTAAATTCATCCTTCCTTTATAGCAGTGGGTTTCTTCCCATTAGCCAGTTTGCTGGAAAGTTACCTTGTGAGGAACCTCTGTTTTAAGGCATTAATGGATGGTACAGTTTTCTAAGCAAGGAAATCAAGTGGCTTCTAAAAGACCTCGAGCAGAGGAGCTGCTGTTGGGTGGGAATGTGTGAGCTAATCTGCTGTGGGAAAGGAATGTCTGCTGGAATTGTGTGGGTCTGCCATGGGTGAGCTGGGCAAGCCGAGTGTGGATGTGAGTGGTGCAGGACACCTGCCAAATTCCTCCAGCTACACTTTGGGTGCCCTTCACCTCAACATCCCAAATAATTATCTGATTCTTGCCTTTTAACAAAATTAACTAATGGCTGTAACTTTGCCCAGCTGGGAATACTAGGAATAAATAACCTTCTAAAGCTGAAGGCCTGTTCCCATGAGGATTCCTTACACGTTCTGCTGGTCTGGGATTTGGGGCAAAGACCTGCATGAACACTGAGGCATCCCTGGTGGTGGGGTTTTTTTGGAGTCCTGCAAGGGAATTTGCAGAATCCCCAGAAAGGAAATCCGCCTTTTCAGCGAGAATGCTCATTTGACAAGCTGCCAGTTCTGAGCTAAGCCTCATTTAATAAAGATTTAGTCTGTGGGGACCTGTCAGTGGAAACTGAGTTTGGTGAGAGTGTCTCATTCTTTTCATCGCTGTCGTGCACAGAGGTTTTCAGCCAGCATTATGGAGAAACTAGGGATAAGAACATCCAATTTAGAGGACCCCCTTACCTCTGGAGTAAGATGGAGATTGCTGAGTTGGTAACAACTAAGGGAGTAAATGGATTGTTATTTGACTTCAACCCAATAGGACTCCAGTGTTCACTGCTGATTAGCACAGCTTAGATCTGCATTCATGGGCAGGAAAAAATATCCAACCCAATTGTTAAGCAAATCCTTTCTACTCTGTGCTTTCCATCTCTCTTTGGTGTGTGATATGAGCTGCTCTGATGAATTCTAGCACCTGCCCCTGTGTAGCCTGTGGGAGCTGAGGTGTGCAGACAGTCCTGAGCTATGTATTATTCAGCCACAGCTCTCAAAACCATAGCAGTGATTATGATTATGTTGAGTTGGTTGCTGCAATAAGCCAAGGATCAGCAAGTTGTGTCTTTTTGGCCTTTACCCTGCTGGCTTCTGTGAGTTGGACCAAATATAAAGGCAGAGCTGAAAGTCTTCAATTATGAAATAAGGGGTCACAATGTTAGCATGGAGGAAATGATGATGCATCTTTAATCAACCTAGCCTTGTTCTTAGTTGTTGCTCACACTTGAGAAATTAATCTGAATTAACTGGAGGAATAAATTCAAAACAGATTAGTTAAACCACTTTAAATGCACTAAAGTGAATTAAACTGTACTGAATTAAGGCCATTCTAGTTAAACTACACTAAAACCCTGTGTGAACACTCATTTGTAATTAAAGTGGCTTTAGTTCACAGCTCTAATACCAATTAACTACATAATGCCCGTGCCTATGTAGAGGGCTTTGCAGTGTTGGGGAAACTGGCCTGCTCATTTAACCAGCTTGTTAAATGGAATGGAGCAATGGAGTCATGCTAACACAGGTTTCAGCTGCAGATCTGTTTTTATTCTAATGTGTCTGCTTGCATTATCTTAAGGTGTTTCTTAAAAAAAAAAAACAAACCAGAAAAAAAAGCATGACACAATCCTTGGCATTTCCTGCTTTCCAGAAAGGAAAGCCAATAGCCAAAAAAAGCTAAAGGCAAAGTGTTGGCCTATATTGCTTGCTCCAGTGTGGACTTGCCCTAAATATATCTGTAATCTCCTGCACTCCCTCAGCAGAGTGCTTTCTCTGGGAGACGTCTGTAGAAGGTGGAACCTGTTCTCTGTTTCCATGGTGCTCTTCCCTGTTGTAGAGGGTTCCCTCATGGAAGAGAATTCATCTCAGTACCGTGGGAAAAGCCTCTTCCACAGCACATTTCCTGCCCAGCTTTGCTCCTCCACAGTGCTGAGCACAGGAATTGGCCCAGAAGGCCTGTGAGGAGACAGGGATGCTTTAGTGCTGACACCAGCAGTGCTCTCCACATCCTCCCCCCACCTCACATTGGCCAATACATGGTTGGCTGTGTCCCCCACCCTTCCGTAGGGGCTGTGGGAGGAGTGACATCCCAAGACACTCCAGCATCTCAGCAAACACCTCGTACAGCATTTTTTTAAGTACTGAAAATCGAGTGTCTGAACACACAGCGTGTTCAGAACAAGTTGGTGAGGAGGTCAGAGTGTTCCTCGTGTTGCCAGCATTAAAAAAAAAAAAAATCAGTTAGCTTGGTAGAACATAGCTGCTTATCATCTGTGAGTACATAAGCTTTTTAGAGAGATGTCCTGAAGTCTGGATGGGGGGAAAAAAAGCAGTGTAGGAAGTAGTGTAGGCATGACACTATCCCACAGCAGTTTCTTTTCTTGCTAAGATGACTTCCGTCCTTCATGGAATAAATAGAGATGAGTGCTCCTTTGGCAGCAGCCCAGGTTGCTTCATTTATTCCTCTGGGTGAAGGTTTTTCTCTTCCCACACTCCTTTAACCTCTTCTCTCTGTTTTATTATCACTGTCTCAAGTCGCTGCATGGAAATACAGAAAGAATACTAGCTGCAGATTCAATGGAAAGCCTGCTTTTGGCAAAAGCTCACTTTAAGGTAAACCATTCTCAATCTGGCAATGATTATGACAGCTGTGTGCTTGAGGTGCTCAAAAGCTGTAGCTCCCTTTGTTCTGTGGGCTGAAATGATGAAGTTTTAAGATGAAATACCTTTAAAATCGTTGATGGTAAATGAAACTACAGTGCTTCTCAGGAACCACCTGAAGGCTTCAGCTTTGCTCTCAAGTTTCTGAAGGAGTTTTGGTAGACTTTCCAACTAGAAAACAACAATCATCTATTCCATGTGAAGAGCTTCTCAGTATTCTGTGCTGCTGTTAGTGAAGTTAAGATTGAAAGAATGTGGTAATTGGAAGTTGGATAAATTGAGATTGGTAAAACTTGTACCTGATAAACACCTGGATTGTTTTGAGCCCCTGTGCATTCAGAATTAACTTCTTAAACCTATTCTGCTGCCAGGGCATTCTGTGCCAAATAATCTTCATGGCAGAGGGGACATGGTGGTGTGAAGAGTCACTAAGCCAACACTTTTCTGTGAAGTCAGGTGATGAGCAAAGAACATTTGATGCAGTGGTAAACCTTGACTCTTAACATGAATGCAACCCAGAGTCTACCTCCTGCACTGTGGGGCCTTGTGGCTTTATTTAGGCTTTCGCCCTTTCTAAGGAAATAAGTACATCTTGTATATCCCTTTTCTTGTGTTTTTATGTAGATCTCTTCTTTGTGACTTCATCTCTTGGATGGGATGAAATATACCTCCCTTAAGGGCAGGTAAAATCAGCCTTCCAGGACCACAGTCCACAGATACATTTGGATAACACTGTGGATCACGCTTTGGAATCTGCAAGCTGAAAGTGGCTGTTTCAGATGGGGATTTTTCATCCAGCAGACACGGCTGTATCTTGGTTTATTTGATCCCCACTAACACAAGGCAGGGTCCTGGAGAGCAGGGATTGAGCAAACTGAAGGCTGATCTCTGTATAAACCCTTAGGAATGATACCAACACCATACCACGTGGAAGAGCTGACCAGCCCCTGGGTAGTTTGTGGGGGAGGGTTTTGCTGTGCTCTGTGTTTCCCCTTTCTCTGAACGACACTCTAGATGTTTTCTGCCCTTTTTTTTGGCTTCATACTGCCATGGAGGTGGTAAGTACCACAGATCCTGGCCACCACACTGGAGCTGGGAAAGCTGTTAACATTGCAGCACCATCCCTGCACAACAGCGAGTGCTTTCAGGTTCCACGGTGCCTCTCCAAGCCAGCAATGCTCCTGTGGTTGCTTCCCTGTGTGCAGCTTTTATTTTGAAAGTGCTTCCTGACACTCTAGCTTCAGTCTCCTGCCAGTCCACTTGGATTTACTCTCATTTTCAGGGACTGCTCTGTCTCCACTTCTGCCATTAGTGTCAGTGCAGTGGTAAAATGCTGTTCCTCCAAGTTGTCTCCATTTTCCTGCGAGGGCAGTTCATGCATCATTTGCTCTAAAGGTTCTGATAGCTCAGCAAATGTTCGAAGACGAATTGATGCTCTTTTGTGGCAAAAGGCCCAGTGCATAATTTTACATTTACTTGGGATAATGTGGCCTTGGATAACCGAGTCCCAGATTTACTGTTGCAGGATAGAGTGTCTAAGGGTTTATCCAGCCTCAACCCCCTTTTTTAAATACTGTCATTTAATCCTGACAAGCAGGCAGAGGAATATCTTTGGTTGTGACCAGGCTTTCACTGCCAGCCAGTCCCTGGGTCCTAAACTGACTCATCAGTCAGAAAGATTAATAACTGCTCTGCTGGATGATTTCACTTGTCATGGCACACATCCATTAATGGAAAACAAATATTCTCTGGAAAATGAAATGCAGATTGTGGTATAGTGGCCAGCCAAGTCCTTTTGGCCAGATGCAAGTTTAAAGCATGTATTAAGTGTCCCTTCAAAGCAAGGACTTCAGGTTCCTTGCTGGTTGACAGTCTAATATCCATTTCTCCTTTTTTCCCCCCTTTTTTCTTTTTTTTTTTAGTATTTCCTTTTATTTCCTTTCAATGAGGGTGGTTCCCCTACATCTGGAGCTGCAGTGTGGATTTTTCTGCTGATAAAAGGGTTGCTGGGAGGATGTTTTCAGCTGAGTTTGTCTTTCCAGCAGCAATGCCTTTTAGCATGTGCACGAGGGTTGAGGGTGTGAAGAAAGAAGCGCAGGCGAGCAGGGCAGGAAAGCTTTGCCTTACAGCACAAGCCTGTATTTTTTAAGCCTGACATGCTTAAAAAATAAAGAATATCCCTGAGGAGCTTTGGTATGCCAAATGTGTTAGTTAAATTAGCATCGAGTGCTCGTTCATGGCGAGGCTTCGGGAGTGGGGGAGCGCGGGGCTGCGAGCGCAGCTCCCCTCTCGGAGGCCCCTTTCTGCAGGGCTCACACCATCTGCAGAAAGCATGGGAAAGGGGGACTGGGCTTTTTCCCTTCCACCCCCACCCCTCGCTGGTAGAGATCCCAGAGTTCCCTTTGCAGCACGGGGCTGAGTTCCTGCTCTTTAGTTTGGGAAAGCAGCACCTGTGAGCTCCCCCCCGGCCCTTTGGGAGGGTTTCTGAAGGCTGGGAAAGCCAAGAAAAAGGGGCTACGTGGAGCATCTGTGGTGCAGCACTTGGGTCTAGCTGGTGTGCACCTCCTCGTGTGTGGCTGACGTGTCTTGGCTGGGAAGGGCCTTGCCTGGCTCCTTTGCCAGGATAATCACTCAGCAGGGAGCACCTATGGAGCCGAGTGGGGGAAAGAAAAGCCTACAAAGAGCAAGTTCCTACCAGAGCCTCTTAGAAACACCAGTCACCAGTCGTGAAAGTTCTTCACTTTAATCTCAGCATTCCTTGTTGTGTTCCTTTTGATCAGAAGGAAGTTGTTGTTTCAATCAGGAGGAAGCATATAAATGTTCTTGAAGGAATTTCTGCCTAGGGAGGAAAAGAGATACTGGTTTGAAAACCCAAGCCTTTGTTCTAGGTTAGCTGATACAGATCTATGTCTGCATTCCCAATATTGGGGCAGCAGCAAGCGATCTGGACTCCTTCCAGATATTTAAATAATTTCTACTAAGTTGGCATTTGTCACCCCTAACAAGGATTTATCAAAAAAAGGATAAAATTGCATCCTTTTGTTTGATTCATGCAGGTGGGAAAATGTGGCTAGATATGGTGTGGGAATGGGTTTATTTTTTAAAATTTTATTTTATTTAACAAATTTGGTTTGCATTTTTGGATTTTAGGCAGGATTTTTCGAATAAAAATAAATTGGAAGGGAGTTAAACACTTACAACTTCCTTTTCTGCCAGAAACATGACTGGAAATAGGTATAATTCACACTCACTCAACTTGTGACTGCTTCAAGTGTGTCTGTAGCATCCACGTTTGTTGTACCTTTATATGTGGATGGTATATGGAGGGGTTTAGCATTTATTCTAGGTCTACCTTGAACAGAAGCATTGCATGGAGATTTACTTTTAAAAAAATTAATCTTATGCATGTATAATAAATTCCACCCCCTTTCAAACCCACTCATGCACTTGGATTTCTAATGAATAAGCCTGTATATTTATTCATGAAGATTAGAAAACTGTACAGATAGAGGCAGCTGGCTGAACATTTTTTTTATTATTATTTTTGTTCTCTAAATCTGCTGACCTGTGATCAGTAGTAAAGAGAAAACCCTCTGATTGACTTAGGCTGTTGCAGACTGGGACAGACAAAATGGCTCAGCTGTTTACTGCTGAGGTACAGAACGTGGTTTTATTGAGTGGGATGGAGAGAGGGGAGAGAATGACACAAAAAAAATCGCCTCTTAATATTTTTAAAATGTGCCAAACACATGAAATCACAGACTAGGTTGGAAGAGACCTTCAAGATCATCGAGTCCAACCCCTGCCCTAACACCTCAACTAAACCATGGCACCGAGTGCCACATCCAGTCTTTTTTTAAACACACCCAGGGATGGTGACTCCACCACCTCCCCAGGCAGACCATTCCAGTACTTTATCACTCTTTCCATGAAAAACTTTTTCCTAATATCCAACCTGTATTTCCCTTGGCACAACTTGAGACTGTGTCCTCTCGTTCTGTCGGTTGCTGCCTGGAGAAAGAGACCAACCCCACCTGATACAGCCACCCTTCAGGGAGTTGTAGAGAGTGACAAGGTCACCCCTGAGTCTCCTTTTCTCCAGGCTAAACAAGCCCAGCTCCCTGAGCTGTTCCTCACAGGGTTTGTGTTCCCAGCCCCTCACCAGCCTCGTTGCCTCCTCTGGATGCGCTCGAGCGTCTCAACGTCCTTCCACGTGACGTGACTTGTTCTCAAGGTACGCCTTGCAGAGCCCTCAAACATCCCCAGATGTGACACCCATCTCTGTTCCTGCAGGCTCTGCTGCTGTTGGGGGGCATCGCTCTCTCCTGCCTGGCCCTGGACCTGCTCTTCCTCCTGTTCTACTCCTTCTGGCTGTGCTGCCGCCACCGCAAGAGCGAGGAGCACCTCAATGCTGACTGCTGCTGCACAGCCTGGTGTGTCATCATCGCCACCCTCGTGTGCAGGTAGGGCCCAGCACCAGGGCACCATCCCCGTCCTCTGCTCCGTCCTGCCTCACATCTGAGGGCACTGAAAAAGCAGAGCACTTTCACGGCGTTGCAATAAGCTTACGCAGATAGAAGTTGGAAACAGAGTTGAATTTTCAGGCCTTGAAATATTTGGAGCATAGAAAGTTTCTGAGCTGCAAAAAATATGGGACAAGCAGCTATTGTGGGCTGTAAGGGGTATGTGTAGTGTTTAGTAATTGACTTAAGTAGATGCTTGTAAACTTTTAGCATTAGCCTATTGGCAAAAAAAAAACTTGTACAGACCTTGTAACAAAGAGAACTTTGACATCTGTTGTTACAGCGTGAGTTTACCATCCTTTATGTCTCTACCTCCACTGAAACTGATAATGTAGTAAAAAACTCATAAAACACTTCTCTGTCATCCAATCCCATTATTAGTGATTAGATCCAACACACATCCTCACACTTCAAATGCTCTTCCTCTCCTTCCTGCATACTGGAAATAATCCCTCTTTCCATTTCGTGTATGTACGTTTTTAAATGTCTGCAATATATCTTCTTCCTTTCCACCGCTTGCAGAGCTGCCTGGTGGTTTGAGCAATGTGAAAAGGAATAGTTAATGCCCTGCTCTTTGATACTTTTCAAGTGATAAATCAAGGACCCTCCATCCTTGGGAGCTTATCGCTTAAACAGGATGGATACAGCAGAAATATTTATCAGGTCTAAACGCAGATTTCTCAGAGCCTGGTGTCCAAAAAGAATCACTATGTGTGGGAGAGTAGATTAGGAAGAAAGAGTCACAGATGATTCTTTGGGGTTTGGAAGGATTGGTGTTTGACTGGAGGGAATGCTCAGATTTCTGCAGCCTGGTGCATTTTGTTATCTGCACGAACATGGAATCTCCGAGGGCTGCTGGTAATGGTGCCAGGGTCAGCAGTGCTTCCTGTCATGAGTGAGCAACAGAAGCTTTTGGAGGTGAGGTGGACAGAAAGATTGCTGAAAACCAAGAAAAAAAAAAGAGTAATTAGTGGAGAATGGGTGCAGGAGAATTGAAAAGGAGATAGTTTCCTAGAAAGTGAAAGATGGGGCATCTGAAAGCAGGGATGTGTGTGCAGATATGGAAGGGAGGAGCCTCTGATCTTGTTTTGGCTTGGGCAGAATGAGTCCTCTGGATGTGTGCCCTATATTGAGCACTTTCCAAATTTGCTTTTCTTTCCAATTCCGAGCATCATCTATTCTTGCCTAAGTCCTCAGGTGGTCTCAGCTGCCCCTCTGGGGGTCTGGCAGGTCTGGGAGCAGTCCCGTAGTCAGAGAGGAGGGAGCCATGAGATGATTGTATTCGGCAGGGCTGTGTGGTTCAGTTTTTGCATTAGCCTGCTGATGGGTGGTGGGTGTGCTGTGTGATCCCTCTGAGGTGAGGTGTGCCCTGAAGGCCAGGCTCAGCTGCCCAGGAGCCAGACTTGCTGCTGATGCATTTGTGTGTTTGCTCTTTCGAGGCACTCGCTTAAGAGAACAGCAAAACCTTGAGGTGTTGGAACAAACAGTGCAGAGCAGACATTCTGTGCTGAGTTTAGCAGCTGGGGGTGGATTTGCCTGTAGAGGCAGGGGCTGAGGGCTGAGGAGGAGACCTTGTGCACCAGCCAGCATTGCTGTGTTTGCAAGGAGCTCTTCCACGCTTTGCTGAGTGCAAATAGGTGCCTGGGGTGGAAAGGCAAACCACAGAACAACTTGTAGAGAAGAAATCTCAGCCTGATTCACCTTTATTTTAGTGATCTTAAGAGCTTCAGCTGCATCCATTCCAATCCACTGAGAGAGCTGTGGTCCTAACCTTTTCTTGCAGAAGCTCTGGCTGATGCTATTTATAGTTGTGCTGCTGCTACAGGCCCTTGTTAGCTATTGTTATGCAGCAAATGTGACCCAGGCAGCTGCTGCCCTGTGGTAATTGTGTTTGGTTTTGATGGTAGAAAGGGTGAGAAGGAGGTATTCTGCACTTCTCCAGAGCATGTGTGAGATAATTTAAGATTGGAAGGGCAGCGTATAAATTCTGGTGAACTTGATGTGACTCTGTCAAATCCACAAGCTGGAAAGCTGCTTAGGCTTCCTCAAAACCTGAACCAGTGGTTCTCATCCTTGGTCTGCAGTTTGTTTCTGCAAGTACTAAATACAGAACCATAAAACTAAGGTTCATAACACAAGGTTCCATCCGAACCTACAGTGACATTGGATGATCATTTTTCTTGACTCTTTAAATTCGTTGTTTAATTTCCTCTCTGAAATCAGCACGCTTGAGCAAGAGCAGGTTGGCCCCATCATGGTGAGGAAGGTGCTGTCCAAGTGCTGCTGCTCTCCTGCAGGGCTGGGGTTGGTTTTCTGCCTCTCTGCAGCAGCTGGATGCCACAGTGCCCTCCAAGCAGGGTCTTCTGGCACTCTGTGCTCAGTCTGTGCCTGGGAATGCAGATACAGCTCCAGACAAGCCGACTCCAGATGTTGGTGTCTACCTGGGGCTTCCTGCTAACACTCATTAAAGATTAGCCCACTGAATACATCCTGTCCTATCCCAGCTGTGTGTCACACACAACAAAAGAGCCAGACCAGCTGTCCTAATGGGGAACAAGGCTGTCCTGGCCCTCAGCAGCCTGACCTGGGAGGCAGTTTTGGGGCTGTGTTTGGGTGCTGAAGCAGCAAGAGGTTCCAGCCAGCAGCAGGTCTGGTCTGTCTGAGTGCTTGGAAGGGGGCTGTTGTCTTCCTAGCTGAGAACTGGTTAACTCTGGGCTGGTCCAGCTGTGCCTAGAACATGCTTCTCCAGGTTCCCTCAGTCCCAGGGGGCTGTTGGTGCTGTGAGTGCTGCTGTGAGCTTGGGCTGTTTGCCAGTGACTCACAACAGGGAGAATGCTGAGCCAGCAGAGCCCTAACTGGTTAACAGGAGCTCTCCAACAAAATGTCTCTAATGAGTCTTCCCAGTTGCTCTAGCCACAAAGCTGCAGGAATGCTTAGCCTGGATTTTTCCATTAATACTTCAGTTCTAGTCCTTACCAATTTTGATTGGTTTCTGTGTAGGGGGAGTCGTCCCATAAACCATCTCACCCACTGGTTAGGTGGCCCTAATTGTCCCAGAAGGGACCTCAGCTCTGAAGGTGGGGACAAAGCTTTGTGGAGAGGGTATCAGAATGAAATGGGTGCAAATAAATGGTAAAAACTTGTTTTAGCAAGTGCCAGTAATAGCACTTTCCCCTGGTGCGAAAGTGCAAGGTGGTAATTAGACAGACAAATTAACATTCCTCCTGAGAACCTGAAGTCTAAAAAGGGCTCTTCTTATGAAGTTCCTGTAATTAAAGAGGACTTGGTGTAGTTAGATTATTCATTTCCAAGGATGTGATGTGAATGGCTGGTGCTCATCTTTCCAGACTGGTGTCTGGGTACCCAGAGGGTCACAGCGTGGGGTGATCACAGCAGGAGGATCTCATCACTAGAAAGCACATCTATCCTCTCTGTGTCAGATTACTGCTCTGATGTTCATCAGGTGTAAGGGCAGAAAACCCTGTTTGGTTTTTTGCAGGTCAGGTTGCAAGGAAATTCAGAATTACACTTGATTGGTATTTCTGGTTCTTTACCTAGATGTCCAAAGTGCATGTGATTCTTGGACACAAACAATGGGAAAGCTGCTCTCCACACTTGAATTTCTTGAGGCTTGCTGAAAAGTGATACTGAAGTGTGTGTACAACCTGCAGGAGCTTAGATCACGCTGTTGTATCTGCAGGAAAAACACAAATCCTGATGTGCACCTCTTCTATCTCACTTGTACAACTCTTGGAAGAGCTTGTGGAGTTCTGTGTCCCTAATTTGTGTCTGTGGGTGTGCATTGGTGGTGATAGCTTTTAGCTCAAAGTGCAATTTTTTCTTGACTTAAATAAGTGGGTTTCTTAAAACCTACCCAAACTATTGAGTAGCCAAGTGGCTTTTAAAATGCAGGAACAACTTTTTATATGGTCTGTAAGACCGTGATAGATTGATTTTTAAAGGTTTTATTCAAAAACGTGAGTGAGAGGGAAAGCAGAGAAGTGGTGGTGGTAGTGAAAGCAACAGGAGACTGACAAAGGTAGGCTTGGGAGAAGGAATTGAGGCTGGGACAGTATGTTTTTGGGAGGACAGAGGGGTGTGTGCCCTCAAAGGGGAGTGTGACAGAAGGAAGACTGACAGAAACAGACACTACTTTCCTATAGAAGCATTGAAAATGTGTTGGAGTATCTCCCAGAGGGTGCTAGGGTGGAAAGGAGCTGTGTTATTCAGGAATGCTGTTCTTGTATCCAGGCTGTGTGACAGAAATACATCCCTTGGGTGATGATTTTGTCATCCTGTACAGGGAGATGGATCTGCTGTATCTGAGGCTACTGTGCCTTCCGGGGTTCGTGCAAGAAGCCTTGTGATTTATCATGACCTCAAGGACTTATGCTGCTGGGTTAAGATGAGTTGATCTATTTTTATTTTAAAAGAATGCTCTTAAATAGAAGGAGCCCCTCTGTTTCCCTTTAATCATACAAAAGGTAGTTAAAAACTAGTGTAAATCCTTAAATCTGCTTTAAACAATAGCAGCTCCTATCAGTGTGTGTGTGTGGGCAGGGATTTGAAACAACTGTTGGATTTAGATGGAGCCAAATGCAGACAAAGCAAAAAACAGCAGCAGTTCCCCCCTGCCTGCCCTTCAGCTCTGCCCCTTCCCCAGGCACAGCTGCCCCCAGCCCGGGCTTGTGGGATGGATTCTTTCCCTCTCTACCCCGACAGAAAGGGGAAGAGCCACAAAACTGCATGGCTTGCTCCTGGGGGAAGGACTGGCTGTGTAAGTGGCCCTCGGTAGCACAGGGTGTGACTGCAGAGCTGGCTTTTGCAGGGCAGGAATGGAATAATTAACACTGCATGTGTAATTTGCAGTGAATGTGCCAGTCTCGTGTCTAGAGGAGTTTATTACTTGGATGAAATGGCTTTTATCCGTGCTGTAGTGTTTTCCTCCAGGAGCAGTGACTGTGCCTGGGGGGTCGGGGCAGTGGGAGCTCTGGTTTGTACTGGGCAGGATGGGAAGCCTGTGGAAAACTGCCAGGGTGGATCTGCCTCCAACAGGGTTTAAAGGCACTAGCTTGTATTGCCAGCACTTGGTGGCTGGTACCTGTGAATGAACTGCCTGACCCGGGCAGCATCCCCAAGGACAAGGTGTCTGCTGCTCCTTCAGGGCACCGTTTCTGGGTCTTTCCCACCAAAACTCTGCTGCTGTGCTGGGAATACTGAGAGCCAAGCAGCAGATTTTGGGCACTTACCAAGCCTTTGCTGAAAGAATAGGCTTCTAGTAGCTGTAAACAGGCTGAATAGAAATTGCTCGCTAATTAAAGGGGTCAGATCTGCCTATTCAATGTCAAGAATGTTCTGGAATTTATTTGGTGCCTGTGATGGAAACAACTGTTAACGTTTTCTGCAGCTCAGGAGGCTGAGGGGGTCTGTGTGAATTTCTTTGCTCTGATAAGACAAGGAGAAATTCAAGCCATGGTTTTGTAATTTCTGTAATGGGGGGCTGAGTTGCCTTATCCTGGGCACAGCTCTGCATCTGTAATCTCTGCTTCAGAGGGAGGGGAGAGTTTTTTATCCCTTCCACCCCCGTGCACCCCAGGCATGTGTTATCATGCTCTGATAATAGCTGCAACCAGGGAGGAATGCAGAGGGCTTTTCTCTCTTTAGTTATCAGCATAATTTCCATTAGGAAAATGTTTGAGGAATGGTGTTCCTGAAGAAAGAGGCCCATTTCTTTCATTAATGCTACATATTTAGTTACATAGCTGCTGCCCCTCTGTTTATGAGGGCTGCCTCTTGTCCCTAGAAGACTCCTCAGCTGAGGTTTTTATGGGCCAAGCTCTCTATAATTTATGGGGATTCAATTGCTGGAAAAAGCATGAGGCTGACACAGATTTTCCTAGTGGATCTGCTTCCAGACCATGATCTTTGCTTCTCTTTCCTGTCACGTACGAGGAGAGATGTGACCAGGTGAACTGCATTGTTCTGCTCACTCTTTTGAAGCAGGGCCCAGGGAAGGAGGAATGGATGTGTCCTCCTGCAGGAGAGGAGCAAGAGCAGGAACAGAACACAAAGTGGTTGTGAAGGAACTAAATGTTTCATCCAGAATAAGTTTAGATTTACAACAAGATCATCACCACCACCTTCCTTTGCACTGCCACAAACACAACCTTGGTGTCTTGAGAACCTTCCCAGAAAAGGTCCTGGGTGCTCTCAGGCTAAATATAACATGGGAACAGAAAACCCGTGTCTTGGTGAGGTTTCTTTGCCCTGAGTTTAGTTGTGTGATCCCTTCACAAGTTCTTTCCTCCTCTATTATTAGGAAATATGGGCTTGGGAAGAGGAACTGTGAGTTCTTGCAGTGATCTCTTAACAGAATAGGTATTGCTGACTTGCATGAGATAATCCTCTGGTTGCAACTCATTTACAGGATCTTCCTACTTTAAGTGAGGCTTAAGCTAATATGGTTTACTTCATAGTTGGGGCTGACTGATATGTGTGGACAATTATAGAAAATCAGCTGATAGGTGGTAATTTGCTAAGCAGCTGGAGTTGAATTGTGTCTGCAAGCTTGAAATTTGCTTGCTTTAAAAATAAATAAGCCTTTTGTCCCAGTAAGTTATTAAGCCTCCCTTCCCAGTACTCTAAATCAGTGTGACACAAATGTTTCTCATGGGAAGATAAATCAAGATAATGTTCACAGATATTTCACAGGGTGGAGAAGAGGGCATGGAAAATGTCTCTGGAGGAACCACCACCATGGGCAAGCAGTCAAAGCAAGCTCTTTGTGTCCTGCTTTAAAAAAAAAAAGGAACCAAATAATCAGTATTTCACGTCCAGAGAAGGCACGTGTCTCCTGGCACAGCAACGGCAGCTCTTGCAGGAGCCACTGGATGGGTTTCTGCTTGTCCATGGCTGGACCCAAGCTCCCAAACAGCTCTCCAACAGATGTCCATTATTGTACCATAAATGAAATAGGCTTGCTGTGTTCTGCTCTGTGCCACGTGGGTGCTGTGTGGAGAGCTGCTGGCTGTGAGTGCTCACAGGTGTAAACTGAGGAGCAGCGTGACCCCAGCTCTCCTGGGGAGCCAGCGCCTTCCCTTTGCGTGGACAGTGCTGGTGTCACCACCAGCCCCGTGTTACACTCTTGCCTTTTAGCCTCACCTCTGCCCTTTGCTGCTTTTCCTTCTCCGCAGTGCTGGAATTGCCGTGGGCTTCTACGGGAATGGGGAGACCAGCGACGGCGTCCACCGGCTGACGTACTCGCTGCGCCACGCCAACCGCACCGTGGCCGGCGTCCAGGACCGGGTGAGCACCCCAAAAACGGGGCCTGTGGCAACCACCAGCAGCCTCCCCCAGCACCTCTCCTCCCGGATCCGGCTCTGCCCGTGGCTCTTCCTGTTTTCTCTTCGTTATCTGGGCTTGGAGTTGTGCTGACATTTCCGTTAGCGGCGCGGTGATTTCTTCCACTCTTCTAAAAATAACAAAGCGAACGCAGCTTGTGAAGCGAAGCCTTCTCGTGGCTAGGTTTAAAAACAGCTTGTGATCAGCTGTCTCTTCCACACCCGGAAGAGGAGGCAGGCCAAAGCAGACAAATCTTAGTCAAATGTAGCATTTTAGGACCACTGGTTGTTCCTGTGCTATCCCTGATTTCATGGTATCATACTGCGGCCCTGATGGCTGCAGAACGTGTGCATGTGTTAGGGCTCAGCTGAGGTGCCATCACTGGACTCCTTGCAAACAATGGCCCTTATAGATGCTTTTAAGTTGCTTTTGAAGGGTAAACAGTCTGAGCCTCTTAAAACAGAGGACTGGTAATCTGGAAGCTGTCCATGACTTGCTAGTAAGAATGAATTCCCTTTTCACTTCCTTGGCTTCCCATACTTAATTACTTTATTTTTCATTTGTTTATCCCCCTTTTTATTTCCCATACTATAGGTACTGGACACTGCAGTGGCCCTGAACCAAACAGTGGAACCAAACTTGCTCGTCCTGGAGGAGATGTTCAAGAAGCAGACAGACTACCTGCATGTTGTCCAGAAACTGCAAAGTCTCCTGGATGAACTGGTCAGGCAAGCAACTGAGATCCCCTTCTGGAAGAATGATGAGCTGTCTCTGGAGGAGCTGGCAATCCAGATTGACCTCTATGACTGGTACAGGTGTGTAGCATGCTGCAGTGTAGTGGCTGTAGCATCTGCTTTGGCTTGTTTTGCAAAAATTATGTGCATGTTCTGGGTGGCTGAGCCAAAGGCTCTGTATATTGCTGCAGGTGCTCTTGGCCCACAGAGATGATTTGTTTCTTACTGCAGGACTGCATTCAGTTTAAAGCAAAATGCACAGATTTTTTTTCCTTAAGTGTCTGTATTACCAACTGATGAGAAATTTATTCTCAGCACACAAAATCTGTAGTTTGTGGGAAAAACTGGGGAAAAAAACAGTCCCAGATATAGCTTCTGCTCTGTCCTAATAAGTATATAAAGAAGATATTAAATAGAGTAGAAAATGGCACTAGTTCTCTAAGTTAATACCACAGCCTAACATTCCTTTTTATTAAACATATTAAATAAGATATTGCATCAGTTGTATTCCACAAAAGAAAATCTCTATCCAAACATGTGGAATAAATAACTGAAGCATTTCCTAACAAATATCTAGGAAGTTCAAGAAGCTGCAATGCCTTTTCTTCCTCTAATGATGACCAGGGCATATAACATCACACCAGAAAACACTAGCAGTCTCATTTCTCAACAACTGTTTGCTCCGAGTGTGTCACATAAATGCTTTTACCTGCCTCAATCCCACAAATCCCACAAATACCCAGAGCTCCCTGAAGATTAATCTTTGGAGGTGGTTATGGAGAAGGACTGTGTTTTCCCCAGAAGTCACAACAGCTTCTTGATCTGTGCTTTTTACACACCAGTTTTCCTTTGCAGACCGTGTTTTTGTTTGCTGCAGGTGGCTGGGATACCTGGGCCTGCTCCTGTTTAATGTCCTGATATGTTTGCTGGTGCTCTTTGGGCTGATTAGAAACTCCAGGGCCATTCTTATGGGGTAAGTCTTGACCCGGGGACAGGGCATAGGGAAAGTCAGCTGAGCCCAAGTGCCTGCTGGTGGGAACCTCTGCCTGTTGTCAGCTGATAGCAGGGACATCTGAAACTGAACATCTTACACTTGCCTCTGAGGAGAGAGCCATTGTAGAGTGTAGCTCAGGAAATAGGGCTTCACACAAGAGATGTTCACTGGAAGGTTTTTGAGCTATAGAATGCAATGCTGCTGCTGTTCATTGCCTTCCCATCAAAGGTGAGGGACCCATCCAGGCTGTCTGCTTTCCACTGGGTGGCATTGGAAGCCTCCATTTGCTGGGAGGTAATAATGGGGACATCCTGCCTTAAAATTACAGGCTTTAAAAATCTCTCCTTAATTCTCTGCAGTTGGGAAGGCATTTGTTAATTGATGATAAGCACTGCATGTGTCTGCACAACCTGCAGCACTGCCTTCTGTGTCACTATCTGCTCCTGTTACCTGGGGCTGTCACACCTGAGGAAACATTAACCTGAGAACAAGCCATGGTTTGCACAGTTATGAGAAGGAGCCTTGTTGCCATGGTACTGCAATGTTAATGCATGTCTGTTTCTCAAAAGCACTGAAAATGCCCCATTCCAGGAAAATACTCTGCCTATCTTGTAGCTTGGCATATTTGGCAGAGATCCTGGTATCATAAACACGGTGACAGTTTGATAACTGACATGGCCAAGGGTTTATCCTGGTTTGTGGTGATGCCATTAATAATTGGAATGTGTATCCAGATTTATTATTTACCAGATGATTTAATACCTGGCAGGTTATACAGACAAAAGTCCAAGTGTAGGCACAGATGGCAAACCCAGGGCTTAAATTAGAATCTCATTTCCCTTTAGCCAGAAGTTCATATTAAGGCATTCCCTAAAGGGAGCACATGGCATAAAGAAACAAGTGTCTCACAGCCAGGCAAGATGGTGAAATGCCAGTTTTAGATCTTTTAGCCAAGCAATCAGTTACTGACCCAGTCATCTTCATTTAAAATAAAACAACAAATCTGTCTTATTGATTAACATGCTCAGCTGGAGGCACCAAGCTGTGTTGTCCTTATGTCATAAACCCACAGAACCTTGCTGATCCATGGCTGATAATTTTTGCATCCATTTGGAAAAGGAATAATAAAGTCTTTAGTGTCTCATTTCAGAGTGCAGTGCAGATGTCAGTCTGGTGAAACTCCCTTACTTCTGCAAGATGAGGCATAGATCCATTCACAGAATAGGGATTATTTGGAATTAAAATATGTTAGTAAACTGAGGGATATGGGGTTTTTTTTAGATGGAGACCCATGGGTTTATTTTTTTAAAGCTCTAGTATCCAGTGAGACAAATGTAACAGAAAAAAAAGATATGTCCCTTCCTTACAGAGATTGTTGTACTAGGTTTGAATAAAGAATGTCTTGCTCATGGACAGGTTTTTGTATTGTTCAGGGTGTGGGTGGGAAGGGATCTACTTATGTTTCAAAGCTTGAGGGAAAAAGCATCCCTAAGAGAGCAAGCCACTGTCTCTTCGCTTTGAAGATAGAAACAGATAAAATGAAGCTGCTTATTAGTCTGCAGCCCTGTACCTGAGGGAGTTGAGGAGCATTATAGCCTAAATATCTCCACCACTCATGCTGACAGCAAGGGTGAAGAGCCAATGTGCTGGCTGGGAAGTGCAAAAGCCTTTTCCATGAGTGTGTGCTCCTGAATGTCACTGAGAGCTCTCCCCTGTCATCCCTCTGACACGTCCCACTGTTTCTGTCAGCAGTGAGGTCCAGCTGTCAGAACAGAACTTGAAACCTGTGCAGAGATGGACTCACATGGCAGTGGTAGGCACCTGAGCTGCAGTGCCAAGCTGCTTGCCTGCAGGTGACTGTCTCTCTCCTGGAGCTATGTGGGATGCTTGGGTGCTGCTCAGGTGCACCAGCTGGAGACCAAGGTGTCCTAACAGGGGCTGTGTTCCTCCCACCATCTGTAGCCATGTGGTTCTTACACCAAACAACCTCATTTATTGTAGACACAGGGGAGATTTCTCCAGTTTTGGATCAGTATGGTTTAGTGGGGTTTTCTTTATTTAGCATATTTTTTCTTTGGGTATCTTTGGACCTGGAAAATGAACTCCAGAATGGGAACAGTGAGAGGATGGGACTGTAGTCAACCTCCTGCCAATCTGCCTCCCCTGCAGCCACTTCTGTGTCTTTGTGCCTTTGGTTTCCCTGCTAGAAGCAGGATAATACTTTGCTTCCCTACTTCTCCCTTCCCCTGTAGCTCCAGGCAGGTAATGCAGTAACCAACAGCTGGATGTGAACTTCTCTGCTTGCTGCTGTCCATGACCCCTAAAATAGGATTGTTTATCTGAACATACAGTCAGTGGCTGACAATTTCTTGGGTTTGATAATTGCTTTGGACCCCAATAATACATCTAGTGAGAGGAATGGCTCGACATCAGAGCTGCTACATCTGCCATCTGTCTGTCTCCCACAGGGTGTGCTTGCTTGGGGTGTTTGCCCTGATTGTCAGCTGGGGATCCCTGGGCCTGGAGCTGGCTGTCGCTGTGGTAAGTGGCTCACATCCAAATCCCATTCACCCTCTGCTGCAGGTTTAGCAGACACCAGATTAATGTTGTGCTGTGCCTGTTTTACAGCATGTCCTGATCTCAGTAACTGTCCTAGCAATTTCCATCGTGGAAAAGCCCAGAGCTGCTCCTTCTCCATGGTGTGCTGTGGCAGCTCCTACCCCAGCACTGCTCTGGTTGTGTAAGGCAGTGCTGCTGGGGATGGTGATGAGAGACTTCAGCAGCTGAAACACCCCTAGAACAGAAGGTTCCCTGGTGCTAACCTGGCTCAACTGCTCTTTGATGCTGCTGTGCTTTGATATTCCTTTTGTCTTCCATCTCTCCAGGGCTCCAGTGACTTCTGTATCAACCCTGATGCTTACGTCTCCAAGGTGGTTGAAGAGAATGCAGTGCTCAGTGCTGGTGAGTGCTGGGTCTGGCTTTGGCACGGGCTTCTGCAGCTCCAGCTGTCACACAGGAGCGTGGCAGTGACTGAGAGTTTTAGGCTGTGTCTGAAACAGGGGAGCTGGCATACAGTGGGAAACAAAATTTGTGGAGCTCTGGAAAAACAGCTTTCTGGTCAGAAGTGTGCATGTATTTCATACCAGCACCATCAGAAACTTTGTCCTGCCTTGAGCCTTAGGTGGGAATAACTGATAAAATGGAATAACAGAAGTCCCCAGATTATTGGATTATTTTGCTTTAAATGTAGCACTCTTGAGTCTTGTTCTCCTCTCCAAGTGACAGAACTGTGACAGTAGCAGTGAGCAGTTTGAGTTGTCACTTTTAAAACTTGCTCTTGGGTCTGTATCCCTGAATCTAGCATACCTGTTTTTATATCAGTTATCAACAGTTAATATACAATTTTTTTTCTCTCAATGGTGGCTGTAAATAGAAGCCTCTTTGAAGGCTAGTGAATGGAAACAGCCACAAAGAAGTATGAATTTCCCTTTCCGTGATAAATGCAGTATTTTGACTGCTTTGTGTATCCTGTTCCACCTAAAGCATGTGCCTGCATCTCCATGTCTTCCAGCTGAAGCACTGATATACTTGGGGCTTGTTGCTCCTAATTTAGACTGAAGTGGTTGGTGAGGTGAGGGGTGCCCCCAGTCTGAACCTCAGTGAGGCAAAGATGGCATTCTGAACCATGGTTAAACAAAAAGGTGATTGGGTGCCTGCCAGCAGAGGTACAATAAGGGCTGAAAAGCAAAAAGTATTTTTCGGACTGAGTTTGCTGCTTAGTTTACAAAGTTCACTTTTTTCCCCTGCCTTCTCTGCCCCAATAGCTCCTTTATGTAGTTCTGTGCATGATAAAACACAAATAGGCAATGACACAGATTTGTAAAAGGACTGACCTGTGCTTTTTCTGGTTCTTATCTGGTGGAACCAGAGAGCTTTTGCTGTGTGTGCAGAAGGTCTGTGCTTAGCCAAATGCTGTCTCTCACTGTGCAACTGGTAGGAAATGAGGTATGTAGCTATGGCTGAGGATGCAGGGATTGGAAACAGTAAAAAACATAAATGTCTGGAGGCAGAATGTAGTGTAAAAGAATACGTACAGGTTGGTATTGCAACCCTACATCTTATTTTTGGAGTGCCTTATTTATTGGCTTAGTGGGAAGGAGATGATAGAGCCAGGCAGCTCTCTTGGCAACACAGAAATGTAGTGAGGGAAGAGAATGAGTGTTTAGCATAAGATGAAAATCCTCTTTTGGCTGTGAAGGTGACATGGATGTGGCTTCAGGTGCCTAGCTGGTTTCCTGGTTTTTCAAGGAGGCAAGTGGGTCAGTGAGGCCAAGGGGAAATATGTGATGCTGCTGCCAGCTGTGTGCTGTGATAATTTGGTAACCCAGATTAGCTCTGGAGTGTGTTTGGTAACGATTGCATTGACCCTGGGAAACTGCAGAAAGGCCCCTTTGTGCTGCTTCTCCATTTCAGCTGTCCTTGTCTGCTGGGCCCCTGTGGTTTTCCATTGATCAGAATCATTCCTTTGGAGGCTGACAGGGAGTGCAGGGCTGGCATTCCACCCCTCCTGCATTCCCCAGCAGGGACAGTTGGCTCCCCTGGGGGACAACAGGCCCTGCTCCTGCAGCACCACCATGGAACAGTTGTTAAAGCTCCATAAATAACAGAGAATGGGTCCAAGGGAAATGGTGAAGAGGAGGAAGAGCAGGTGCTGCCACAGGCCTGTGTTGGAAGGGTGGCCCCTCCATGGGCAGCGAGTGTGTCAGCTCCTGCTGCCAGGCACCCTGCAGCATTGGCCAGCACCTTTTCCTTCCTCCAGAGGGAAATCTGACCAACTTCTGAGCCTGCCATTGCACCAGGCAGCTGGTTGGGAGATGATTGAATCTTCTGTCTTCCCATGTGGGTTTTCACTTCTTTGTCATAGCTTATGATCAGGAATTTATGGAAATAGCTCTTGGTCCCCAATGTTGAGATCTTCCCGTGCATCTGAGCAGGAAGAAAAATGATGACATGAGGACTGCAGTGTGGCAATTACACTTTAACCCCAATAAAACCTCTTGAAAAGTCTGGAATAAGCGTTAGTGTCCCTTGGCTGCAAATTGTAGCAGCTGCTTGGTGATCAGCTGAGCCATGTGTAGGAGAGTGATGATCTCCAGGATGTCAGCTGGGAGCCAGCATCGATGCTGTCCTCTCAGAGGAAGAAGGCCTGTTTGAAAACCCCTGGTTCTAGTGCTTTATGCTCTCTGGGTTGCTTTCTCTGCTTTTTGGATGATGTTCTCCAACTTTAACAGCAGTAGACACACACTAGAAGAGAGTGCGAGTGGCTGGAGGGGCTCAGGTAGATCATGGAAGAAGAACCCATGAGGAGTTATCACAGCTGCAGGAATCACATTTGCTGTGAGAATCACTTCAGCTGAAGCTGGGCTGAGAGTCTTGCTGAGGTGTCTGCCACTGCTGGGGTCTGGCATGCTGTGCTGGGTGCTGCCATCTCATTTTAAGGATGTAAGAACCAACAATTAATCCTAAGGTTGGTGGTGCTGGGTCAATTTTTCTCTTCAATCACTCTTTTTAGTTGCTGTTGTTACACAAAATGTATTGTAAGGTTCTCTGTGCTCTGACATTCAGACTGGGACTGAGTCATTGATATTTGTGATGTGGTTTTGCTGCTGCTGGTTGTAATTTTCACAGAAAAACAACTGAGTTGAATACTGGGCAACTAGTGTGTTAATATTCTTGTTTATGTATTAACTGCTGTTTTCAAATATAAATGGAATTAATAGAGCTGAGAATAATCTGATTAAGTGCATTATTACTGTCATGTTTTTAGCTAGAGATGTTCTTGTTTTGCACATAAAACATGCTGCATTAAAAAAGTGATGGAGGAAGAAAAGGGAGGCAAATAACTTTATTGCAGGTTTCTGGGAGAAGGAAATACTTAAATAATTTTGCAGAAGGGGCTGATGTATGTGCCTAACTCACCCTGTATTCATTAACTGAGATAAAGGCAATGGAATTGAACAGTGCCTGTATAATCAGCTCCTGCTGCTAGTAAAAAGACTTGGTGCAGCCAAGATGTTTATTTTCAAAGCAGGAGGCCATCTTCCAGTCCCCTTCTTTTTCACTGATATTATGTTATTATCTGATGACTTGTTGCATAAAATTAAATAAAAAGGCACAATCTGTCTAAACAACAGGAAGAGCTTCCTCCAGACTCTCTTACCAGAAATCTGCATGGTGAACAGCCACTCTGTTCATCCGAGGGAGCTGTGACCCCCAGGGGATGGGTAATGGAGCCTTTTAGCTGCGGTCCAGCCCAGCTGGTCAGGCTGGATGCTGAGGCTGAGCTGCTCAGATAGAAGCAGGAAGGGTTCTTGTCGTGCCCAGCCTCCTAATTGGCCTCCCACTGATGCAGTCTCACCTGGGAAGTCCAGAGCTGGATCAACCAAAGGACTGACACCATCACCACCTCTGTGTCCTCTCTAGAATGAGATCAGGACACAACCTCAGGCGGGGCGGTGGTGTCTGCACAGCTATTACCTGAGCTCAGAGTGCACTGCAGGAAAGAGTTTGCCCAAAGAAGTGCTCCTGAGGATCCTGCTGAGCTGATGTTGGCGTTGAGAAGCTGTTTTCCTGCCTGGTGGTGTTGGACTCCTGATAAGCAGAAAGCTTTGAGTGGAGGGCACATGGGGCAGTTCCAGGCTCTTTGCTTTTTACCAATACACGAATGGGATGTGTCAGAGAAATTAAATATTACGCAGACACCTTCCTTTGCTGTCAGACTGGTGCCTTGGGGAAACCAAACTCCTGGTGGAGAACGTTACCTGGGCAAGAAACTCCAGCCAAAAGAGCTGCCTTCCTTTGACACCACAGGTGCTTCTTCTGATGATTGAACCCACAGAGACAGCCTCATCTGTGTATAGGCAAAATGAGCACTGCTGAGAGAATGTTCAATTAGAGATGAAGAAGAGCTGGGAAAAGCTGCTCTAGGTGTGAGGAATTTTTTTTGGAACTAGGATCTTTTTTTCTCATTGCTCTCTACAGACCTCACTGCCTTTTGGCAGGTACATAATACCATTTTTGCATTTTGGCTGGGCTTTGAAGTGAGTAGTAGGTCTCCATGGTTGCAGGAGCAGTAAGGAGTTCTAGCAGCTGAAGCTGTCTTTAGTAGGAAGCTCTACTTTCCTTTCTAGGAAAAACAGACTTTGCAAAAATAAAGCATTTTAGGTAGTTCCCTTCCTTGCCTTCTGCTCTCACAATGCCCATGCACCAAGAGTGAGTCAGGAGGATTGCTGCTAGCAACAGCAGGCATGGGCAGCTGCAGATGTGACCCTACCTAACCCTTCTGCTATGAACTAGATTGCCTAAAGGCCAGCTTCAAAAATCAGATGAACCTTTAGGAATTTTCCTTGAGAGGAAAATGCATCAGAAAGATAATTATAGAAAGAAATTGCCTGGAGCTGTTAGCAAAGGATGGATTAGTGTAGCTGTTTTCTGGTCAGAAACATGAGATCTGGCGATGTACAGGATATCCTCCACCAGGTTTAAAACAGGTGAAGGTGCCTCCTGCTCCTTCCTCCTTTCCTGGTGGCAGGGAGGCAGGGGACATGGTCCTCTTCATTTCCAGGCTTTGCAGTGCAGGATCACCTGAAGGCAGCTTCACTGCCTGTTGTAGCCATAGATTTAAAGCAGCACAGCTTGGGTTCAGTGCAGGGGAAAGCTGCTCCTGATGGCTGTGCCATTTTGGGAAGCATGTTTTATGCAGAGTGTCACACTTGTCAGCAGCAAAGCCAGTGCTACCACAGTGAATCCTTGTTGATCCTGCCTTCCAGGGTGAAGCAAGGCAAGCACTTATTTCACTGTACTGCTTTTTGCTTCACTTGTAACCAGCAATCTTTATCCTGAGCTTACAAGCTGCAAACTATGGTATCAGGAACTCTCATCTCTAATCTGCCCCCCAGGGATGATCCAGAAGGCCCTCAAGGATCATTTCTAGAGCTCTGCATTAGCAGAATGTCATGCAACTTATTGCAATTGAAAAGGCGACGTAAACTTGATACCACCGTGGGAGCTGAAGAGAAACTTTCCGTGGTTTGTTGGTTTAAAATAAATAGGTGACAATGATCACAGCTCCTTTGGGTCACCACGTGTGATGCTGTGGGTTGCTGTTGCTGCTCTCTCAGTGCAGGTGCGTTTTAATCCGTTTTCACACAGCCATTGTGTGTGATTTGTGAGCCAGGGAGGAGCAGCCCTTTCCTTGGCTCACTGCTTGTGGACAGTCACTTCTGTGGTCTGCCCAAAGCAAGGCACAAAGCAGTTCTTGCTGCCCTCCTGTCTGCCCAGAACTTGCTAATTGCTGTTTAGAGGCTTGGCTGGGGAGATGTTAAGTCGTCCCAGAGAAAGAGTCGGTGGGAGGGAGATGGAGCAGCTGGCAGGAGCTGCCCCAGAGCAGGCTAATGAATTATAAATAACAGCTGTCAGGTTGCATTGCCAGCACGCAGGGGCTGACAGGCTGTGCTGGAGCACTCGGGCTCCGGCGTGCTGCCTTGCCCAAAGGTGCATTCAATATTTATGGCAAGCGTGGCAGAGGCAGGATGCAGTCAGGTCTGCTTCCTTCATGGCTCTGCTTGCTTCTGGTTGTGCCTTTTACTGATTTCTGAGCTGGGACTCATCAGAATGGCTGTGCAGCCTGGAATATGCATTACTGAAAGTCACAGGCAGAAGATTAAAAAGAATGGAGGAAAAGATGCTGGTGGAGGGGGGAATGCAGAGGGTTTGTGTGTTTTAGGGCTTTTGTAGTCTTTACCACGGCAACATCACCCTTGATTTTGCTCAGCTGGCATGCTCATATTCATCTGAAGAGGAACTGTAAATGTTTGAGGATTAATCTAAAGGTATTTGGATGATCAAGTTTCTCAGAGCTTCCCTTCCTTGGTCACATTATTGAGGCTGGCAGGGGAAAGCCTGGTGTTTGTAATTTGTGTTTGCTGGCAGTGGATGTAGTGTCGTAGAGGGTTCATGAGGGCACCAGGCTGGTTTGAATGAAGAGGAACACAGCTGTGTCTTCAAGCCTGGAAACAGATGATGTTGTTAGCAGTCTTACCTGGAAGTTTATGTCTTCACTGTAGCGTAGTCGAACTTGTCCTAGACTGATGTCTTGTCTTAGGTTTATGTGATGGGTAGTGCCAACTTCTGAATAAAACTTCTTTTGTGTTCCATCTAGCTCTAAGTGGAGCAGACCCACGCTGCAAAGCCAGAATGCTGTGTCTGGCCTGACTTTCTTCTCTTGTGTCTTCACAGAGACCCTCCGCTATTACATGACCTGTAGTGCTGGGTACCCCAACCCTTTCCAGCAGGTGAGTGTAAGCACCCTAACTCCTTCCACCCCTGGGCCTCCTCACCCTGCAGGGTGCAGGTGAAGTGCTCTTGGTGCCAGCATGCAGCCAGTGCCAGGGTGTTTGCTTTAGGGAGCTCTCTGGCTGTTGGTAAAGCTTTGGCAGCTACTTCCCAGCTGTGCAGGAGGTGGCACTGTGATTTAGGGAGGAGTTTTTTCCAACTTCATCGCTACTTGCACAGCTTCAGGTCCAGGACACCACCTTAGAAGGGCCCATGTGTAATGTGGGGAGAGCCATGGCTTTGTTGGTGGTACCTCTGTTTGCCAGGCACTTGTCTAAAGAGCAGCAATGTGGAGACACAGCACCACAATTAAAGCCAGGTTGGGAAACTCTGCAATTCCTGCTTTGAATCTCTTCTTGAAGGTTCTTTTGGGTTAAACAGTGACAACACTCCACTCCCAAAATGCAGTCTCTTCTGTGGGTGAAGGAGTGTTTTTCACAGATGCCTCTTACAAACCTTTGAACATCCAAGGGATTTATCCTGAAGTATGAATGTGAGTCATTATTCTTTTGTGTGGGGGCAGAAGAACAGCACCTGGGCCCATTCCAATCTCTGTCGTATGCATCAGAGGCTACAACGAGCACCACCCACCATTTGGCAGACACCAGCTGCTTCACCGTTTATATTTAGGATTTTTTTTAAGTCTTGTCTTCCTCTGTTTTGAAGGGTGGGGTAAGAACACTTCAGGCTGTGGTTTGATGCACCTCTGCCATCTGTTGCATTTCTGGTTGCTCCATGTACTGCCTGACATGCCATTGCATGTGAAATTCTCATGTTGCTTTAAAGGGATGTGAAGGCTGCACCCTAATACAAACAACTTCTACAGTTAACATTATGTCTTTTTCATCCATCTGATTTAGTGAAAAATTCCAGCTGTGTTCTCTGGTGAGAACTTGAGTGCTTTATGTATTTTCTTTCTCCTTCCCTTCTGTCCTAGAGCCAGCCCCAGCTGTGTGTACATTTTTTGTGTATGTATTTTGTTCTTTGTTTGTGGGTTTATGTTTTTTGGGGTTTTTTTCTTTTGGTTCTTCCTTTCTCCTCTTCTCTCTGTCTGTACTTCTTCCAGTTTGCTAAAAGTCAAACTTAACCCTATTGCAGCTGCACTCATGTCAGTTGGGACATCTTTAACTAAACCAGTCATACAGATGATGCTTCAGTATTTGGGAAATAGGATTTCAGCCTTTTCCCAGGAGATCTGTTGGTCCATGTGGCCTGAACTGCTGAAACATTGCATGTTTTGTGTCGAGCAGAAGCTGTCAGGAAGCCACAAGGCTTTGGTAGAAATGCAGGATGATGTGTCGGAGCTCATGAGGTCGGCCAGCAAAGAGCACCCCACCTCCAAGGTAACCCTCCTCAAGTTTGCTCTCCCTGTTCTTTGTGGCTTCCCTCAATCTTGTACAGAACCCAGGATCAGCTCCTGCTAAGCATTCCCTTGCACTAATCACTGCCTTGCTGTTTGCAGGAGTATCTTACTCGGATGCAGGAGGTTTTGAATTCAACAGAGATCAACTTGCAGCAGCTGACAGCTTTAGTGGACTGTCGGAGCCTGCATTTGGTGAGTTCCTGCTACCTGGGCTTGAGCTAAGAAGGAACAAAGGGGGTGCACAGCCTGTGTTAGTTTGGAGTTGCAAAGTTCTGGTGGAGGTTTACAACAGCTTTTTACTTACTGATTCCAGCAGAAAGGGGAATGAGAATTTGGATCAAGTTAGCTTTGAGTTTAAAGATCAGCATAGGAAGCTAGATAACATGCCTTCATACATCTACAAGCTGTAACCACAGAGGCCTTCAGGTCTGGGGTTTTTTGTGAACAGCAAGTAACTTGTTGCCTTTGCCGTGGAGTGCAGTTCCTTGGAGCACTTAGAGCAGTGTGACATGGCCTTGCTGTTGTCCTCACTGCCTCTCTAAAGGCAGAGACAGTTCATGCTTCTGTTCTTGGGCATGGGACATTGTGAGGGAGCTGAAAGGCCTGATGAAAAATGCTATATCTTCAGTGGGGTGGATAAGTTTGCCTTGGCTGTTTATTTTTGCTCCTCTTAAAGTCTTATTGTGGGCGGTTGAAAATATTTTTATGTCTACATCCAAGCTGGTCTTTGTGAGGGGAAACAAGGGTTAGATCATTTATGAAAAACACTCGAGTGCCTGAAATTAAAATAGAAATATGCTCTAGAAAAGGGAGTGTGATGTCTCTAAGGTGTTTCAGAGAGTGTAGTCTGGAGAATGGCTTTTGAGTTAGAACTCAATGCTAACTCTGCAGTGATCAGGAAACTCTGCTCCTTTCCCTCTGCAGGATTATGTCCAGGCTCTGACAGGCTTCTGCTATGATGGAGTGGAAGGCCTCATCTACCTGGTTCTCTTCTCCTTTGTCACGGCCCTCATGTTCAGTTCCATTGTCTGCAGCGTCCCACACACTTGGCAGCAAAAGAGGTACAGAGAGGGGGTTGAGGTCCTGTAGCATTGTAGAGCTCTTTCCCAGTGAGGACTGGCTGTTGGATTTGTGCCCATGAGCATATGGAGTTCATTCCCACATGATCCCAGGAGTCTGAGGGATGAGGCTTCATAAGCACAGGTCTAACAGAAAAAAAAAAAGTTGTATTTTGCTCTGGCTGTGGTTGATACTAACATCTGAACCTTACTGCACTGGAATACTTTGTGTGCAGAGTATTCAGTACACTGTAGGACTGTGAGTCAACTCAGATGAATGATTACAGCAGTAACACAGAGGTAATGCTTGAACTATTGCTCTCTCTGTAAAATTCTTATTCTCTTACGTTGTCTTGAGGCATTTGTTCTGCTATGGGGAAGAGAATTGGAATGAGAAGCAGTTTACACTTGCCTTTGTAGCTTTGCTCATGCTGAGGTGACTGACTTGAATAGATAATGGAAAGCAGGAACTGTCTTGCTGTCAACAACGTGGGCACGTGAGATACTTGCAGATTGGAAATGGTATTAATGATGAAAACCAGATTAATCACTAAGTCTTCAGCAAAGCTTCACTTCACTGACTGGCTGCTGCACCACAGGCAGCTGCTAAAATGGCATTGAGTTTTCTACTCTTGCAGAAGAGCAACAGACTGCAGCAAATTCTCTTCTGTGGTCCTGATTTTTGTGGTAAAATAGAAGGCCCTGAACAACAGCAGGAAGCCAGAGCTGGCCCAGCCTGCAGTGCCCACAGAGAAGTGGCACTGGAAGTGCCAGAATAGCCCCAGGGGAAACGGCTGGTTCCTCACCTCTTCCTGAGGCAGCTGCAGAGACCTTCCCACAAAGGGCACGGCAGTCTGCCTGCTGGAAGCAGAGAGGTTTACCCAGTGGCATCTCCTGTGCTGCCTTCCCTGTGGGCTGCTGCCTGCCCTGCCAGCCCCAGCAGGCTCAGGCTGCTGCTGAGAACTGAAGGGTTCCCTCCTGCATTCCGTGGAGCACCATTTCTCCCCCAGCCTCCCTCTGGGAAGTGGAGGATGTCACAGTTTATTGCCTGTAGGAGACTGCAGGCTGCAGTTCCTCGATCTTCAGTGCCACCGTGTGGTGCAGAAGCTGCAGGTGAGGTTGGGGAGGTTCTAGTGATGCCCGCGCTGTGTAGAACCCTTCACTAGCTTTAAGCACAGATTAAATATACTTTAGACCATGGTGCTCCACCCCCGAATTAGGGAGATGAAATAGCAGTGTGTATTTTATAGGAGGAGCAAGAGGATACTATTGGAATGTGGAGGGAACCAGCTGGCAAACGGTTCTGCTCTCCACTGATTTAAAATCCTGGCATTTTTGAGAAGATAAAGCCTTTAGATGGAAATTTTGCAACTTAGTCTCTGTAAAGAGTTCTGTGATTTTGCTAGAAGCTGAAGCAGACCCTTTGCAACCAGAAAGGGACTTCAGAGAAGTCTACAGAGGCCTATCCTTAAGAGCTCTTTGAACAGGTCGACAAGAAATGGAAGGAAACAGACTGCAGTTTTGAAGGATATTTCTGTGGTGTGCATGGCACTACATCCCATTGCCTCACTTTTTTGTTGTTTGTGGGGTTTTTCAGGGCTGCATACTTTGGGATGTGTACCCATCCTCTGGCTGTCCAACTGGGCAGTTGCAGACTGTGTGCCAAGCCCCGAGAGAAGCCTGCAGGGAGGCTGGAGGGGATCACGCAGTGTGCACCTCCAGATGGGCTCTGTGGGAGGTCTGAGTCACTGTGGTGTGGGCTGTGCTTCACACCACCACCCTGAGGCATCCCAAACGGGTACAACAAGGTGGAGGTGTGGAGGATGACTGGGAGGTTCCCAGGATCACCATGGTTTCCTGCAAACCCCACGCATGGGGTCGTTGTAGGGTTCTAGGAGGAACTTTTTCTCCTTCTTGCAGAGGCTCAGATGATGATGGGGAAGACGAATCAGCTGCTCAAGGGAGTAGACAGACACACGATAATCTGTACAGAGTGCACATGCCCAGCCTCTATAGCTGTGGGAGTAGTTATGGCAGTGAGACCAGCATCCCAGCAGCAGCACACACAGTCAGCAATGCTCCCGTCACGGAGTACATGTGAGTATCCCCACCAGCAGCTCCTCCACGCTGCCTCCTCCTCATTCCTGCTGGCTCAAGTGCTGCAAGGTTGGCACTTCTGACCAAGTGGTAAAAAGCAGTGAAGGATTTTGTTTTCTGATTGGCGTCTAATGGGAGAAGGGGATAGCTTGAGAGTGCTGCTCTAGAAAGAGTTGTGCTAGACAGCATGCTCCGAAATGTGAACAGCTTTGTGCTCCAGGACTCAGGAAAACATCTAAAGGAAAGAAATAGGAAAGTGTTGTCTGGGCTTCTTATTACACAATGATTCTGATCACCAGAAGACTTAATTCCTCAGACAGAGCAGTCTTGCCAGAAGCCTCCCAAAAGACTGAGAGCCAAGAAAAAACCTGTGGGCTCTCTCTTTCTATGGTATTTGCTGTCAGCTCTGACATCTGTTGCAATTTAGAGCTTCCTAGTCCAGGTGGGATCTTCAGAGCTTTCTCCAGAAGTGCCTAACCTTGATTACGTTTGGACTATCATCACTGCCCATCGTTTTTTGGGCTGCCACATCATTTTGTTTATCCCCTTACACGTTGTCCTCATTTTATCTCCATTTCTGCCACTTGGCAGTTCTGATGCTGCAGGGAGGCAGATTTTCACAAGGACCTATTTTTAAATCACTCGATGTGATTCATTGTGGGCCCTTCTGAGTAAGAATGTAAAAATAGAGCTCAATCTGAGCAAAATTATGGTAGTTTTATGCCCTTATCTGAAAAAGGGGATCCACCTGGCCTGTAAGAAAAGCTTTGAAGGAGACTGACCTGATACAGTAGTTCTGGGGGTGAGGATGCTCTGTCCTGTGTCCCCATCAGAGACCCTCCCCAGAGAAGCATGGCACGTGCCCCGTTACCATGTGTCTCTTCCTTTCCTAGGAGCCAGAATGCAAATTTCCAGAACCCCCGTTGCGAGAATACCCCGCTCATTGGCCGGGAGTCCCCACCTCCCTCAGTAAGTCTCTCTTTCCTGCTCTTCTCTGCTTCAGCAACTTTGGGGAACACACGTTTGCCACTCCTGTGTACTCCCAAGGGAGCTGACTGTGCAGGCAAACACAGGATCTGGCCCATCAATGGCAGCAGCTTGAATAGACAAGCTATGTCTCACCTGCCATGGAGAATAAAACCCTGCTATGCTGCTTTGGACATTGCACATGAAAAGACTAAAACTTGAGCAATTAACACTGGTAATCCTATGGGCCCAGTCCTGCCACCACTGCAGTGCATGAGTATCTTGATGGGTGACTTCAGCAGGATGATTCACTTGCATGCAGTGTACTTGCTATCTGTGCCATTGGTTCCTCGAGTTTAAAAAGAATCTTGCTCAAACTGTCAATTCAGAGTTATTGCTGAACCTCTCTCCTTAATCTGCCCTAAAGAGATGGTAGGATGAAACCTGTATTATTTTTTTGTTGAGATTTTTTTTTTAAATCTTTCTTTCACAACTGTTTTACTTTCTTTGAAATCTATTTTTGTATTTAATTTCCTATGGAGGAAAAAAAGGAAACTTTCATGGAAGGTTTTGGTATTTGGAGTGGCCTGATAGCCATTACTGTATGCTGGATAAAACATGGGCTTGCCTTCATGTCTGGGTAAGAACTAAATGAACCTTGCCCTCCCTTGCTGGATCCTGTAAGCCTGATTTACAGCAGAACCTGGAGAACATGCCATCCCAGTGCTCACTAACCTGGTGGTGTGATTACAGAGGATGAGTAGTAAAATGCCTAACGATCAACCAGTCCTCAGAGATAGGTAAAGAAAAGACACTCTGTGGTCTCTGTGGTGCCTGGTTCAGATTGATGGGAAGAGGAGGTTGGCGGATGAAGGCGTAGGAATTGTGGTGGGAATGAGGGCATCACATTCATGGTTTCACCTCAAGAGGACCAGTTCGTCTTGCTGTAGAGGAAGTGGAAATGTGCAGAGTTGCTCCTTGTCTCTGTCCTTGGCCAGACCTCTTCCACCCTTCCCAAGGAGGTTTCCTGACCCCGGTGCTCTGGTCGCATTTCGCGCTGTCAGCAGCGAGATGGGCTCAGCAGAACCCCTGATGTGCTGCACTGCTGCTGTTTCCTGGGGCAGAAGGGCACTGTCCCTGTGGTACTGCAGGGGCACATGTTCCTTCAATGTCCTGCTTCCCCTTGCCCTACAGCTCTTCTGCTTCAGAGAAAGCACCTTCCCTTCCACGGGGCTGTAGTGAGGCAGGGAGTTCCCTGGTTCTTCAGTAGCTGTTTGTGCAAATACCCGGAGTGGGAATCTGAGTCCTGGTGCCTTAGGCTGGGGTTTGGGAGTAGATAAAGGTTTTTTTTCTTTAGAGTAACTTGAGTTGGCAGCCATCAGTGTGGGCTGTGGGGAAGTGCAGGAGCTGGGGGGGATGAGGGAGTAGCACTGCACCCATAGAAAAGGGAGCTTCTCCCCAGATGAGAGAAGGAACCAGGCTGTAGGGTAAATGTGTTTCCTGGAGGGATGTAGTAGACAGGCAGTGGAGAGAAGAAAAATGCTGTCTATTCTCGTATTGGCAGGCAACAGGGAAAGCCTTTTCTGGGATTTTTGGATTTGCAGCTCTCTGTAGCAGGTGGCTGAGGCCATACTTAGGCAGAAGAAATGGTAAATTTTCATAGCAATTTGTCTGTGAGAGAAGAGAGACGAAAAGGGAATACCAATGCACACGTCCCTGCCTCTTTTTGGGAGGGAGGAGAGGGAGACAACCATCCAAGTAGGTTATGTCCAGTGGGTAGACAGAGCTGACCTATTCCATTTAGCTTTCTGTGAACAGATGGTGAAAACTAAGATGTGATGATCCTGCTGCATTGTTTGTCCGTTTCTTTTCCTGGCTTTTTGTTCGTTTGTTTGTGTTTTTCCTTCTCTCATTCCTTCTGTTTTCTCCTTCTTGCCACAGGGATATTCCCTTAGGGCGGTAGGACCCACCTTGTCGCTGACACACACCACGGTTTCACTTGCTTGCACTGTGTTTTTCATGCACGTTGAGGCTGCACTCTCTTTTTCTCTCTCTTTCTTGCGTCATCACAGTTGTATTTGGCTGCCATGGACAGTAGCAGCCATATGAGCTGGCAGCTTAAGCCCTCGGACAGTGCACGGACATACTGGTAACAGCGCCCGCAATGGAACAGGTACTGCAATAAAAGGTCCTTCCTGCTCAACCCCTTCTCCACTCCCAACCGCTCCCTTCATCCCTGCACTCTCTATCCCAGGCCAGTGCCTTTTATTTCTTCACATTCCTTCCCTCTGCACCTCCCACCCCATTCCCTCCTGCCAAGGGTTGCGATGAAAATCCGTTTTGGCTCTGGTGCAGACTCGAGGAGCAGTATCAACCTCCCAGAGGCTTCTGGTGCACGTTGTGAGGGTTACAGGTGCCCGTGCCTCACAAAAGCTGCCTCACAGCAGCTTCAGCTTGGATTCCACACTTCAGAACAGCTTGAACACCAAGTGCTGAGTGCTGCTCAAATGTAGAAATAACCTTGCACTTCAAAAGCGACATAGAAGATCTCCCATCACAAGAAGCCGTTCTCTAGAAGGAAAGAGAACCAATCTAGCAGCACTTCAGTCAGGAATGGTTGTCTTAATTCAGCTTTTGGCTCTCCTTGAGCCCTGCTGCTGTTCTGCTTGTCCTCAGGAGTCACAACACCCAAAACATCAATACCAGCTTGCCTCAAGCTTTTAGCTCATTTGTAGGGTTTTTAATTTTAAACTGTCCTGAAGAATTACTTAAATGCCTGTCAGATCTGTGTGCAGCTTTTCCCTTCATCCTTACATTTAAGGTCAGAAAGGAGCAATTTTTTAAAAAAAAAACCTTCCCTAAGAGTCCAGATATAATCACTAAGATCTGTTTCATTCTGTTTCAAAACCTTTTACTGTTTTGTTTGTTCTCTGTGTGTCCAAATCATCCCATCCACGTCCCACAGACTCTGAGCAGGGCCCTCCTAGTACCATTTCACTGTCTGAATTCCTCATGGTCTGGACTTGCTGCTGTTCTCCAAGACAGCCAATGTTTCCTCCCTCACGACGAAGCCACATGCCCACAGAAAGAGGAGGTGGTCTGCATTTTGGGGGGTTATAAGCTTGGTTAAATACAGGGTGTGATTAGGGCTAGCAGGCAACTCGGGTGGTGTGAAGGACAGTGCTCCTTCCAGGGAACTACAGCCACGCAGTGCCAGGAAGGTGCTGGTTCCAGTGGGAGCAGGGAGCCCGTGGCTTTTGGCTCACGCAGTCATGTCTTGCATTCTCCTCCCAGAAATGCATGTCCATAAAGCTGCTGCTGTTCCTTCTTCTCTGCTTCTTCTCGTTGGCACCTTTCTCAGCCTTGCACTGGGTTCCTTTCCGTTCTGTTGGTGCTTGGTCTGCATCCCTGCTGCCCCTCGCTGCCTGCCTGCCTGCCTGCCTGGGGAAGGAAGGGTCTGCATCGCCTGTCTTGATGCCTCTGCCGTGGTGCATGGATGCAAACAACCTTGTCTGGAAGCATGGTGCCAGCCCCCTTGAAAGGCTCACAGCTTTCTCCAGTCTTAAGTCTTGCTAAGACTGCTCTTGGGCCTCAGCTTGCGGTGGGTTTTCTGCTTTGTTGTTCCTCTAGGTGGTATTGTAGCCGTGTTAGATGGATCTGTTCCATGAAGTGAAGTATTGGTGAGGGTGGGGAAATTCTAGGGCCTTCATTCTAGACTTGAAATCCCTGGGCTGGAACGTGATCTGATCCCAGGCTGCACTGTCTTCTGTTTATCTACGGTCCCACCCGAGCTTAATGTGGCTGTCTGAAGGGCCATGGAAAAGGCACTGCATTCTTTCCAAGGCTTTCAAAACAAACAAAACCGACAGAAGCTCTGTTCTTTTGACTTGAAAGACTTAAGTCCCTTTGAATTCAGAACCTACTGGCTGGAATTAGCTGTTTCCCTGCATCTGGTACCTCCCATACATAATAACACCAAACCCTCTGTGTTTACTGTGCTCTAGCTGTTTGAGATCAGCCTTTCAGAACTTGAATCCAGAAGCTTTGGTCTTTATTGGGTTACCTGAACAGCTCTGGCAGGAAATCAAAGTCAGGGTAGCTCAAGAGAAATTCACGTGGGTTTTTAACCACAAATAGCAAATGGTTTGTACTCAGTCATGGTTTCATATGGTAAGTGATCTGTAAGCATAGCTTAGTTAGCTGTGAAGTACTCAAGGATTTCACAGGAGTCAGTAGAATTTATGGCCTCTAAAACGAACTGATTATTCCCTTAATTTGCTTTTTTTTGCAACCAATGATTCCTTGGTGCCCAGGCTATGTGTGTTAAGTGCCTAACTAGTATGTGCTGGCAAACCACACCTATGAAAGTTTATGCCCTCAACAAGGCTAAATGTGAAGGCGAGACTTTTATTTTCTTTGGAGAAACACAAAAATAAACCTGTGTACGATCAGCTGTGTTTGCCAGAGCNAGAAACACAAAAATAAACCTGTGTTTGCCAGAGCTGGCTGGGGACTGAGAGGAGCTGTGTTGAACAGCACAGGCCACCAGCAGGAATGGTAACAAGAACCCTTTCAGGTGCCCTTCTTGGGGAGGCTGACAGTGAGGTGGAGGTATGGGGTGAAACTTGTCCTCTGTGCAGGTTTTGAAAGGGTAAATGAGGGTGTACAGGCACATGGGTACTTCCAGTGAGCGTGCTGGAAGAATGACTGAATTGTGCATGTTCTTTAACCTTCTATGAAAGCTCCTCTTTAAAGGAAACTAAATGCAACTGTGAACCTGACAGCTGTGGGCCTCAGAGTGGAGTCCAAGGCCTCCTTGTTCTGAATTGTGCTCAGGCTTTCTGTCTTTAACTCCTTTAAAAAGTGATTCTAAACACACAGTGGTTTTTTTAAAGCAACTGAAGACCTAATTATTTTAACTCTGGATAATATAGTTTGGTTTCATATCCGAAGTGGCAAGTGCCTGCTGATACTTCTTCATCTGCTGGCCTGTCCAGATGTTGGGACCTGTGTGTTCTGCAGCATCTTTCCTCTGCTTCCCAGCAGAGGATGCAGAGAAGGACTTGGAGGAAGGACTGCAGCCTGTGCAGAAAGCCTTTGTACCTGGAGGGTGATGTGGGGCTGAGATCCAGAGCACGCTGGTAGAGCTGTGCTGGTGGCAGGTGCGCAGTGAAGTGTTGGCTCTCTACTGCCAGGTTTCAGTCACACTTCTCATGGTCATTAAAAATACTTAACAGAAGGAGTACCTGGTTGCTTGAACTGGGAAGAGGTGCAAAGGTGCAAAAATCCTGAGTTAAGGAGAGAACATCAGCCCTAACTCTGACTACTCTGGGTCTTGATTTGTTCCTTGTGGCGGACTGGCAGGTAGGTTTGAATGTAAAATACTCTCTGCTTGACTCTCCAGATCTTGTGTTCTTGGCTACTTTGTTTTAGTGACACTTAAACAACTGTGGGGTCTTTTCTTGTTGGAGGAAGGAGGGAATTCTTTTCAACTTCTCCTGCCGTGATAGGTGTACTTTGTACATCTTTGAAATGCAATTCATCAAGTGGTCCTCTTGATTTTAATGCTTTAAAGAAAGTTTATGTTGCAGGTTGTGTGCTGAACCTATATGACTTGTCCAGAAAGATGCACAATAACCTTCCATTATCTGAGTTGGTTTTTTTTTCTAAATACTTCTTTCAAAATTTTAGCACCTGGAAAACTTCTCTGTTCATACTCATCTCCTATCACATGTCACTACAGAGAATGCAAATGGAAAATGAGGACTCAAATGCATTTTTCCTCCTAAGGCCCTCTTCTTGGCATGAAGGCTTGGCTGGCAATTTCAGCATTGCACTACCTGAAATGTGCCCTACTTACTCTATGAGAAAGTTCTTTGACTTCTAAACCTCTCTGAGCCTGTTGGGTTGTTCTCCTATGTATTAATAATGCCCCAAACTTTATTTCTGAAACAGTAATCACATTTAATAAATTGTATAGATTATTGTCCTTAAAGTAGCTCAGCTTGCTATTTTCTATCTTTTGCCCTCTCACTGTCAAAAAAAAATCTTAGAAAGAACAGATGTACCTTTTGTCTCCTAAATATAGATACCATTTCTGGGCCAGAGATTTATATTAAGATACATGTTCTGAAAAAAGTTTTCCAATTATGGAAGACACTAAAAGCTGAGTGTGCAAATAAGCCACAGGTGTCTTCATCTTGTGCTGATGGGATCAGCTCTGCCAGAGGAGCTGTTTCTCTCTTCTATTGTGCAGAGGTTCAACCCAGGTCAGTCTTTAAAGAAAAACTGATAAAATACTGTTAATTCTCTGAAAATTCCCCCATGGACAGATGAGCTTTTGAGAGCCTAAAGATGCCTCATAATATCCTTTCCCAGTGGACAAGATAAATCACACCTCCTGGTGTGGAACTGCCTTTCAGTTGTCTCTTTGCCAGCTTAACTGGCTATTTTATGTGGTTCGGTTTAAGAGGTGATAAAAAGTCAGTATGCTGAAGAGCACTCTTGGGAAGTAAGCTGTGGATATTGTAGAATTATTCAGGCTCCAGAGGTATAAAAAGAGGAATGAATTGTCAGTCCTCATTGCTTGGTTGTTAACATTGTGGTAGCAGAACCCAGAAGACATTGAACACGTTGGCGTAAGGAGGCAGAGTTCTGCTCTTACTGCTGGACATTATTTACATGTTTTTCAGCTCATTATTCAAAGCTGAATGGCACAAAGCTGAAGTTACCTCAGTAGTTTCTGGGAGCTGTTTTGGATTACCTTCCTTAGAATAAAAGAGTAAAAACAGCACCACCACCTCCAAATTGAACTACCCTTCATCTTTCTGACTCACTCTTCTCACCCCTACGCTGGAGTTTCATCTGCTGCTGCACAGTGCACAGCTTGGATCCCAAACCACAGTGGGCTGATAACCCACTGTGAGACCAGTGATACCACCTGATAACAGATATCATCCTGTTTGATGGCAGCCTGTTTCCAGCCTGACTCTTTCTTGGGCATAAATCATTTTGCTGTTCCTCACTTTTCTTTCAAGCTGCCCATCCGTGGCACGTGCAGTCTTCTGATGCCCTTGTTGCTATAAAATGCAATGTGAAGATGCAGTGAGCACCCATTTTCTTTTCAACCTCCTTTTCTGGCATGGTTGAAAGCAGTAACATGACTGAGAGAGGATGAAAGTGTGGGGTGGGTTTTTACATCTGCATCATTCCCATTTCCCTCTCTTCTCTCAAACAACACAATGTCACGTGTTGACTTGGTGACTATTGGATTTCCTTCTCTAGAGAGCTTGGATAAATCACCAGCACATCTGTGCTGACCTGGCCAGCACCCCTGCAGCAGACTGGCAGAATGTTACTCAGAGTGAACTATGCAGTGACTTGTGAAACTTTCCTCTTAAGACCGAGTCAGCAGCTCCTTGAGATGCTTGCTGTAAATGCACACCATGTTATGCTGAGAAGGGGTAGAAATCTGTGGTTCCGTCGCGACATCAGTCGTTCTGACTTAACTTTCTGTTTGTTTGTTTGTTTTTTGTCTTGTCTTTTCTTTCTCCAGTACACCTCCAGCATGAGAGCCAAATACCTCGCCACCAACCAACCTCGTCCAGATGCTGGCAGTGTGCATTAAAACGAAAAAGCAAAAAAACAAAAACAAAAACAAAAAAACAAAACTCACACGTGCAGTCAGACTAAACAATGTGCCAACTGCTGTGCCCCTGTGCTGTCCTCGTAGAACAATCCTGCCGTTCTGCCCAAAACCTAGTGCAGCTCCTTCTGTTTCTCCAGTCCAGACCACCCTTCCAACCTGGTACCTGCTCAATGAGTGGAAGCTCCTGAATTTAAGCCTTCACCTTGTAGCACCTGATGTGCAAGAGAGCAAAGGTGTGCAGGCCAGCAGCTGACAGCACCTGGGCAGGAAAGTGTGCCCCCAGCCCACGGGCCAGCTTACCAGAGCAGCCTGTCAGAAACAGGTGCTGAACACCTTCTGCCCCCTTCTTCCCCCCTTCTGTTCCAAGAGGGACCTGGTGAAAGATGGTGGTAGATCTTCCTCGCCTCTGCAGTGGGACCAGCAGCCTGTCAGACACTGAAGATGCAGGGCTGGGTGCCCGTGGCTGGTGTGCAACGAGGGAATGCTGAGGGAATGCAGAGCGCAGCGTCTCGGTGGGAATCCTCTGGTGCACTGCCCTGCGTGAGGAGGAGGGACCTCCTGCCTCATGGTGTCACTGCACAGCCACTGGAATTTGCTCTGGAAGAGCAAATTTCACTACCCTGGTCAACTTTTTTTTTTTTTTAAGTCCATTAAGAAAATGCCTTTTTCTTTCCCTCTGTATCTATCACGTGAATTCTTGAGGAGGAGCAGGGGGGCCCAGCATCAGTCAGTTAGCCTGTCCACTGCTGTGGACCTGACCTCTGCTCCATCAGGGAAGCCCAGGTATTTGCAGATGGCATTCTGGGTGCTGCCTTTCCTAGGCTGACACAGATCAAACAGGAGCCAGCCACTCACTTGGTGCCAAATTTTCCAGGGAAAGACTTACTTATAAGACTTTATGGGAGGTATTTTTGCACTAAAGAGTTTTGGCTCTCTGATCCTAGATCTTATGGGACAGTCAGCTTGCAAAAGCAAGAGAAACTGGAAGCACCAATGGATTTACAGCAAATGCAAGCTCTCCCCGCAGGAATGATCTGTGAACTCTGCTGGACTCTCTTTTTTCCTTTTTTATAGTTCATAATCTACAGCACAGGGTTGCTGAAATGGCATTGAAGGAGGTTTTTGGAGCCTCAGTCCTAACAAACTCACAAGATTGTCAGTGTATCTTCTGTGTTCTAGAGTCCGAAATCCTCCACAACATTGTGACTGTCAGAACAGATTTGTATTTTATTCTATTTTGTTTAGTTTTTGAAGGCACATTGCTAACCACTATCTGACCATACTAATGCACATGTAAGGCATTTTCTAGACGTGAGGCAGAACAAGGCTTGCGAAGGGGCAGCTGGGTGCCTGCAGAGGCCAACATCCTTCACTGGTGCTGTACTTCCCACTGAAGAGCAGTGCTCCGCAGGGCACTGACAGCTTCCTGCTGGAAGAGGAGACTGCCTCTTGGGAGGTCCTGTCAACTGCTGCCCTTTCAGTAGGGTAACTATGACGTTCCTTTTTGTCTTTTTACCTCTTAGTAGGGGCGTCTTGGCGGAGCTGCTGAGCATTGTATTAAATAACTGGCAGAGGAAACTGAGTGGGAAACATCTCTCAGACTGGAGCCATTGGCAGAGGCAGTTCATTGTCACCTCAGTGATGTTCAGAGTCGGTGTCTGTTTACCCCACGTTTGCTGTTGGGGGCACAGAATTACCAACCTGCCTTTACTCAAGTCAGTTGCCTTCTTGCAGTGAGGTGGGAACTGCTCCTGGCAGGCAGCTAAACAGGCTCAAGGGATCTGCTGGGAAATGGTACCAGCTCTGTGGCAGAGCAAGCTTTGAGACTCCTCTTAAGATAGAAACCACTACTAAACTGCAAGGCCAGCTGTTACCATTCAAAGGAGTGAGAGACAGGGAGGAGGCATCACCATACAGACAGGAAGAGAAGGGTTTGGAATAAACTTCACACTTCACCATAAATCTCTGGAAGCAGGATGTTCTTGCTCAGGACTGAATACGCCCTTTCAGACACGTTGGATGGGCTTCACACTGAAACATACCTCTGTTTTATCAAATAAGGGCAGGGAAATGTGGTCACAGGTGGTCTGGAGGGACACTGTGGCTCACGAGCCCCAGGGTTTCCATCCTGTCTTAGAGCCTACCAGGAGATGTGGGTGTGCAGGGTGTGGTGTGGTGATCTTGCAGGGCCCCAAGCACCCAACTGCTCTCTGGGGGGAACCCCAACCTTTCCCTCACTTTGAAGAAAGAATCAAGAGCCATATAATTGTTATTAAGACAGTTTTTCTGCCATCATCCCTTCTTGCAAGGATGTGCTCCAACTGCTACTCACATCATCAATTTTAGGGGACCTGCCCTGAAATCTGTGGCCCAGTCCTACAGGTGGAAGACAAGTGTTGTGGAGGCTGGAGGGTGTGGGGAACCCTGTGAAAACAAGTTCTTCCGTGTACCAACTTCAGGGTGCACAGAATGCACCCTGAGCCTGCGTGTGACTGCACTTTGGGCTGGGTCTAAATTGTCACCACAGCATTGTCTGTGCCACACCACAACGGGAGAGAGCCAATGCCTTTGTTTGCAGCTTCTAACAGAGCAGCCACCTTGACCTGCTTCCTTCCAAGGTCTGGCATAGCCACTTCCAACACCCAGAACAACTTCTGACAGTGTTTGGGGCTCGCAGCAAGGCACAGCTGTGGAGATACGTGCTCTGTGACTTCAACACATAACTGGAAAGAATGTTATGGAGATAACATTTTGCTCTCTGGAGGCCAGCACAACGTGACTGCGGTGTGAGCTGTGTACCTGTGTCCAGCCAGCACTTCCTTTACTTGACATGGATATTGCACTTTTGTAAAGCATCCTGGAACTCTGCTGCCCCGCTGCATGCTGTGCAGAGCGCTGGATAGGAAACACAGACAAATGGGTTTCTTTTGGTTTATTATTATTGTTATTACTACTACTTTTTTTTTTTTTTTTCCTTTTTTTTTTTTACTGGAACCTTGAGCAACAGTGTGGCATTTCTGCAGGCTGGTCTGAATGGATCTGCTGAAGAACAGATGGCCTTTGCCTATTCTTATGGCTGCGACATAATCAGTCTCATCCATATGGTCACATTTTGTCTGAGGAGGGGACTTTGAAAAGCCAAGATCTCCCAGACTCTGTGCCTCCCTCTCGGGTGAACAGCAGGTGCTATCTGGCGAAGACTCATCTGTTCTGGATGGCATTCATGGTTGAGGGAGTCCAAACTCTTCAAGCTGCAGGAGGGAAAGCTGTAGAGACTTCTCTCTCTTCCATCGTGTCTCTCTGTTTTCAATGTGACAAAATGCCAAGGCCATATCACTTGGTGTGTCCCAGCTGACCTTATCAGACATTTCTCATGTTACTGGTTGCTAGAAAAAGGGTCCAGAAGTCGGGGGAGCTGAGATTGGCCTCTGGACACCTCGCTGACTGCAGAGTGGACGGCAGCTTGTCCCGTTGAAGGTGACTGCATCGGTGAAGACACTTCATGTTACTTTTTCAGAAGCACAAACGTGGTCATGGGCTTGTCTGGTTGGCTTGGTTTATTTCCACTGCATCATCATGTGTGAATGACACTTTCTTTTGGAACTGAGAACTCTTCCAAGCACACAAACATCTCCACAATGTGAAATGTAAATAGCATGTTGGACTCTTGTGTCCAGTGTTCAAGACTGCATTGTAATTGTAAAGGAAATCAAATCAAGACTTGGCTGTGAATTTCTTGTGCTGTCTTGGGAATTATAACTGTAGTGTTTGTATCCTGTATGTATTATTAAACTGAGTTCATTTTGTGTGCTGATAAAAGGGTTCAAGCTAAGATTTTTAGCGTGCATCCATGTATCCAAATGTGAAGGATGGAGTGCTCCCTTCCCCTCCTGTCCTTTTTGAGTTTTCTCCATTTGATAGGTGTTGATTTTCCGTGTACAGTCATCTCAGCCAAGATGCAAGGGATGTTCATTTGAGTGCTTTGAGGGGGACACGGTGCATGGGGTTTTAAGTGATCCTAAGTCAGGATTTCCATAGCAGTTCCCTGAAACCACATGAAAAGTTTGGCCTTTCTGAGAGTTAAACCATTTCTCAGGGAGCTGCTCAGCCATTGCTCACGAGAGCTTTGGGTGCTGCAGGGTGGTGGGAGACAGGAGTGGGTGGGTGCCCCCAGAGCAAGGTCCAGGTACCTGTGGGAGCAAACCCAGGCTTCACTTCTGGTGCCTCCCTCTTTTCCTCCCAGCAGCCACTGAAATACCATTCTGAGCCCTTTGAAGAAGAGAGAGGTGTCTTGGCTTGTTGATCCCTGCCACCCCCCTGATTCCAGAGGAGATGAGATGGGTGGGTTTCCCCTTAGCTCGGGAGAGGAGCTGTCTTTGAAGTACTTCCTACCTGGAGCCCAAGGGGAAGCCAGGGTCTTCCCCAGCTCAGCAAGTGTGTCAGTGGCACTCAGTGAACATCTCTGGGTGGGAGGGGAACAGCCCTCCAGGGAGGTACCGAGGAGCAGATCTCATGCCTTGAGACAGAGACCTGCCAAGGCTTGGTCTGTTCCTCCTTTCATCACAGCCTACTTCCCTTTTCCAGAAACTGTGTGCATGCTCTGGATGGCTTCCCTAGGCAGTCCAGGAGGCCCAGCAGAAGCGTGGGATGTTTCTGTAGCAGTTCCTAGAAGGCTGACGAGCGGTTTGTGCTTTCAGGGGGCTGTGGGATCCCTGCCAAGCCGTGATGGTGAGCGTGCTGCCCAGCTGGGAGACGAGGGATGGGTTACTGGTGGCCTGGAGCTCCCGTGTGCTCACCCAGCCCCTGTGGCTGCATGAACAAAGTGGAACATAAATTGACGTACAACCAGAAAGTTCAAAATGCTCCTTTCCTAAAGAGGATAACTGTAGCATGAAGCTCTTAGGTGCTCTGCATATTTGATACCACATTGCTCCTCACTATGCAATTCCCAACTCCTTCCTTCCTGTTCCTCCTCCGATCTCACACCAAGACTTCTCCAGTGGCCTCTGCCCAGGAGGCTGCTGAAGTCCCAGAAAAGCCTCATTTTTTCCATTGTCCTCTGCCCAGGAGGCTGCTGAAGTCCCAGAAAAGCCTCATTTTTTCCATTGTCCTCTGCCCTGGGTGCAGCTGCCCAGCCGTCACGTCGCGTGCCTCAGGTCCCTTGGCAACGGGAGGCCCCACCAGTTTTATCCACATCATTCAGAGGGAAGTTTATTTTCTTGGACACTGTGCACAGAGACCTAATGGTGAACATGTACCTGGCCTTTTTGTAACTCCTCTGTTTTGTTTTGTTTTCTTTTTTCTTCTTAACCATAATGGTTGTATATCATACCACTTTATATGCATATATAATATATAAATATATATAANATTGTCCTCTGCCCTGGGTGCAGCTGCCCAGCCGTCACGTCGCGTGCCTCAGGTCCCTTGGCAACGGGAGGCCCCACCAGTTTTATCCACATCATTCAGAGGGAGGTTTATTTTCTTGGACACTGTGCACAGAGACCTAATGGTGAACATGTACCTGGCCTTTTTGTAACTCCTCTGTTTTGTTTTGTTTTCTTTTTTCTTCTTAACCATAATGGTTGTATATCATACCACTTTATAAGCATATATAATATATAAATATATATAATTTTTTTTAAACTTCGGACCTGCTAGTTTCTTTCAAGTGTTCCTGCACTTACCCAAAATGTTTTTAAATTGTGAGGATTAAAGAGGATTGAGCCCATTTTTGTATCTTTACTTTTAATTCTGTAGTTCTATTGATTGTAACGTAGCTATTTTTTACTGTAACTTTTTGGTTTGCAAATACTAAACAAAAAAACCTAAATGTAATTTCTGTGGTTTCTATTCAGCTTGGGTTTCATGTTTTAAAAATAAACGATTTAAAACCACTGTTGCTGCTTATTGATCTGTGTTTTCTCCCGGAGGGGGCATGGGGCTGGGCTGGTGGCTGCTGTGGGGATGTCCTTGTACCTGGGGCCAGAAGATGTTGGACCAGCCACGGGACACATCAGCCTGGGAGGTGTTCTCCTGTGCCTGCTGTGTTTTAACCCCTTGAGCCCCTTCTGCTGCCTTGATTATTCCCCACTGGAGCAGCAGTAAACACGAGTGGTTCATTTCCACCAGCACAAGCACAAGAAGTGTGGAAAAATGGTCTGGGATGGCACCCCACCAGATCAGCCCTGTCAAAGGCATTCCTCTTTGGGGGAAGATGAAACAGCACGGGCTCACCTTGCTCAGTGCTGCCCCAGGGCACCGTGGGTTTCTTTTTAGTTCTGATTGCACAGTTCTCTGATCACAGGCCCACCACCACATCACTATCACGTAGTGATGAACTGAAACCTTTACCTTCCTCTAATTTTCCTGATCTATTTTCTGCCTGATCCTGCCAGTCCAAGGAGGCTTTGGGCTCCTGCCCCCATCCTGTGCTATTCTTACCCTGACCTCAGCCCCTCCCTTCCTAGGTGTGGGGATAAGCAATAATTCAGCTCTGTCTTTGTAAATGCTGTGTATTTTTTTAAATGCTGTGAGTATGGCTGAAACCCACACCCGTGCTCTCAAGTCCTGCCCATGAGTCCAGTTCAGAACCACAGAGGGCTCCTTGTTGTGACTTACCCCTCATGGCTGCAAATCTCAGCAAACACCAGTTTTTCTCCCTTCACTAATAATTGACAGATGTGTCTCCTCTTTTTTTTTTTTTATTCCCATCTAAAGGAGGAACCCACGTTTTCCATCTCTATCCCTGACCTGAGATGATTAAATCTGCTCTCTAAAGCTTTACAATGGCTTGGAGCTGTCAAGGGAATCTCATGGCGTGAAGGAAAATAAAGCCTAGGTCAGAGCCATCAGTGTAAATATTTACCAGGTTTATGGACTCCACCAGGGATGGGAACATGCAAAGGCCACCTTCCTAGTGACCTCTCCCAGAGGTGTTTTCCAGCCACCCCCAGGAGCTGCAGCTCCCCTCACCCTCTGCTCTGCTCCCAGTCCCAGCAGGAGCAGGGCAGAGCTCTCCTGAGCCATTCAGGGCTTGGAGAAAACAGAGGGAAGGGTGAAGTATGTGTTTGAATGAACCTCGCCTTCAGATCAGCTTCAGTAGTGGTCCCTTAGATCTCAGTCCTGTGAGATAAGGCAGGGAGGGATGCCCCGGGGAGGTGATTTCAAACGTATTTGCTCTGTGGTGCACTGAGCTGTGCTAACACGAGCGGTGCCTCCGGGAGCTCCCGTGGGGTGGCGGATGGAAAACCATCAGGCAGAGCTGCTGGCTGTGGGACACGGTCACTGACTGCCCGTCCCCATCTGCTGTCACCTCTTGGGGTGGGAAATGGCCCAAACTACAGGTCATGTTTCCTGCTGAACGTGACATCGTGCAGGCAGCACCTGCTGCTGATGCTGCAGCCTGGTCTGCCCAGCTCCTTCTATTGGGTGCATTTAAGAGCTGGATTTGTGGTTCCTCGGGAGGTTCCAGTGGAGTTTTGCACTCTCCATGAGTCCAGGAAGGCAGCAGGCAGCTGAAATTGCAGCTCATCTTCTCTAACCCCTCCTGAAGCACCCTTGTTCCTGAGGAACGAGCCCATCTCCCCACCCGACTCTGTGGTGCTTTCAGGAGGTCGTGTCCTCTCCTTGCACTGCGAGGGAGGCCAGGACAGAGCTGGGTGTCCACCGGCTCATCCGCTGGGGAGAAAACCCCGAACAGGGAGACTCCGACCGGTCTGACCACGTGGGGATGCTGGAGCTCTGTGCTTGGCGGTCGGGAGGGTTTGTGAGCAGAGGCAGCCACGGAATGCTCCATCCCGGGCTCCTCCTCAGCCCGTGTCCCCAGCCTCGCCTGCACCAGCTTGGTTTGTCCCAGCACTCCAGCACATCCCAGCTCATTCGGGAGTGGCCAGGCAGGGACAGGGGTGGCCTGGCTGTGGCCACCATGATGAAGCGCTGTCACACTGCTGTGCCTTGGTGCTGTGTGGTAGAGAGGGGACAGATGGTGGCAGGAGCAGAGGACTTTTCCATTGCTGCTGGGGCCGTTTGCCTCTGCTCTGCTGGCAAGGATGGCTTTGCCTGGAGCAGGCGGTGTTTCTCACCACGACCTCAGCAAAAATCCCTGCTCAGGGATTTTTTAATCCCTCCCAGTCCGTGGAGGGAAGCGGGAGGAAGCACAGCTCCCTGCTCCCTGCGAGGTGTTGCAGATGCTGGTGCTTCTCCCACCCGCTTCCTCTTCCCAGCAGGCAAACCTCACGGAACCTGGTGCTCGCAGCCCATAAATCACCCGGCCACTCATGATCTGTTCCAAACACATCAGCTCTGGGGCCTGTGCATGGGTTGCTCATCAGGGAACCAGAATGGCCCCCTGCTCCCCAAGAGCTTTCTAACTCAGCAGCCCACCCTAAGTGAGGGGGGCTCACCAGGCTGATGAGGACACGGCTGGAGCATCACCCAGCGCTGACACGGTGGTGACACTTCTTTGCTGTGCAGTGTCACTGCTGCTTCCAGGTCCCTGTCCTCAGCGTGGACAAGCACAAACCCATCACTGTTTCCCTGGTGAAACCACCATGGTTTGGTGGGGGCTGAAGGGAGACACATCCACTGAGGAGGAGGAAGGAGGGGTTGGGAGCGGGGCTCTTCAGTGATGCTGTGGCTTTGCAGATCTCATCTGGCAGTGCCGTGGGAAGTGTTTCCAGATGCTTTTAAGATGCTCAATTTATCTCCTCCTCCACTCTTGGCTTGCCAAATGGCTACAGCAGCAGAACTGGCCCCACTGGGCAGCTGAGGCAGAACAGAAACAGCAGTTGCTGGGAGCTCTGGGGCAAGGGGGATTGGTTTTGATAGATTCGAGGCTGGTCTTAAAAGTCAGGAAGGGAAAAATAAACTTTGTAGGGCTTTTGGGTTATTTATTTTAACCACCTGCATGTTATGCAGGGGTGGGAAATAGCAGAAGGGTGAAAAAAATAGAAGGGCAGCAGTTGAGAGCTCCTCTGCACATCCCAGTGCTGAGTCTCGGCCATCCCACAGCCATCACTCTGCTGCAGGGTTTTGCAGCCCCTCGCTCCAAGGCAGACAGTGCTGGTGGTGGATTAAGTCACCTCCAGCTGCACAGAGGTGGTGGGGATGTAGATCATGCCCCTGTGGGGGTCCCAGCACTCTCCCACCCAGCACTGGGACAGGCAAGTCCCAAAGCTGCAGCTGCATGCATCGCTCAGGCCCTGCGATTCGGATGCTTTTATGTTCGTTTCCCACAAATATTCCAGTTTTCTGGGCCAAAGCAGCTGGAAGTGGCTCTTGGAGCCAATTCACAGAAGTTTTGCTGTCTCCCAACGCTGCCCTCCCACCCCAAGTCTCAAGTCCTTCTCGCTGCCGTCAGTACCAGGATGGGTGTTGGTCCCATCGCCCTGCACACGTCCCCTGGTGAAAGTCCCCACAGCCAGGCTGGGAACACAGTGACTCACATGGAGTCTGGGACTGCAAGTGACCCAAATGCAAATTAAACCAAAAAAAAAAATTAAAAAAAAAAGAAAAAAGGAGGGGGAGAACAACAAAAAGGACTAAACCAGTGTGTCACTCTCTGCCCTCGATGTTGCAACCACCCAGAGATGGGGAAAGCCTTTGGCCAGCACTGCGCTGGAGCATCCCTTGGGCACAGTGGTGTCAACAGCAGCAGTCCCTCCATGGTGGCAGTGTCCCCAACAATCCGGGCTTGTCCCCACCCCATCACCACACACCAGACTCTCCAAAAGGTACAGCTGCCTTATCAGCTGCCTCGAGCAGGCGAGAGTAAACAGGACGTCCCACACCAGCGCCGGGGTGCAGATGAAAGCAGCCTGGCCTGCGGAGTCTGCCAAGTATGCGAGAGCAGCAGGCTTTGCTTTTGTTTTCCTTTTGTTTATTAATGCCTGTATTTATTTACTTTTCGGCCCATGAGCAGGGAAAGGAGGAGGGAAAGGCTGGGAGCCTGGTGGGAGACAAACTGGAAGGCTGGTGAGCTGCCTGCCCCCGCTCCTGAAGGCTTAGTGGGGTATTTTTATTTTANTTTATTATTTTATTTTATTTTATTTTATTTTATTTTATTTTATTTTATTTTATTTTATTTTATTTTATTTTATTTTATTTTATTTTATTTTATTTTTTTCTTTGGGTTTTTTTTTATTTTTGCTTGTATTTATTTTACTTTTAAGCTGCGTCTGGGAGTTGCACCATGCCCAGCATCCCCCCAGCCTTTATCCCTGCCAGGGGCTCCTGTTCCTTGCAGCAGCATCCCAACCCCAAGCCACAGCCCCTGGCTGCCCAGTGCCTCGATGGGCACTTAACCCACATCTCCCGGTCCTGTCTGGGGTGCAGGGGAGGGTCAGTGAGGGTGACAGCACTGCTGCTGGGAAGTGCCCACGCTGCCGAAACCGCAGCCTGTGAGCAATAGGAAAACTCGTGGGGGAGCAGCCGGGGCTCGGTGTCACAGCTTCCTGTGCCTGACGCAGGTCCCTTCGCTGACCCTGCACCAGGGCAGGGCCGAGGGGCACCGGATCCTGCACCCAGCACACCATCCCTGGGCCCAGGCAGCTGGGGGAAGGCAGCACTGCTGTCCATCCACCCTTCCCTTCCTCCAGGGCACTTTTTTGGGGTGGCCGGCTCAGGGCAATGCTGGCTCTCTGAGCTGGCACACTGTCAGCCAGAGTCCCAGCTCACCATGGGCTGCAGAGGCTGGGGGACTTGGGGGACTTTTGATTTTTGTGGCTGTGTGAAGGGTGAGCGGGTGTTGGGAGGAGGGGTGGCTGCTTCAGCACACATCGACTTCCTGCCAGGCTGTATTTTTAGCAGGGGCAACCCTTGATAACCCAGAGACTCAAGCGAAACTGTGAAGTAGGTGTGCCTTGAAAAGAATAAAAAAGGGTGCTGGCTCTGCAGGAAGGCGGGGAGGGCACAGGTGGAAGCTGGTACCAGTGGCACAAACAGGACTGGTTTGGGGAGCGGAGGGGCAGATCTTAGGCTATCGCCACAGCCCATGAAAGCTGGGGCTTGTTGCTAGCAGGTGGATGCTCAGTGTTGGCTGAAACCGTGGTGGAGAGGGTGAGGGGAGGGCTGGGAGGGAAGGGGCTCCTCCCCGCAGCCCCCAACCTTCCCACGCACACGCCTGCCCGCCGGCTGTTAACAACACCCTGCTAACAACCGGCTCTCACCTCATCCCCACCGCCTCCCTCCCACCCCTGAGCCTGGGAAAAACCAGCCCTGAGGTGCCAAGCCCTGTCCGAGCCTTTTGGGAAGGGGAAGGAGGAGAGGACCCTCACACCCTGGGATGCAAATGGCCAGCAGGATCCCAGTACCCGTGGGAAAAAAGGGATGGAGGCGCAGCCCCTCCTCAGGGCATCCCTGAGAGCTCGGCCAGAGGTGATAACATCTGCGGGGGATCAAGGGGTGTTCAGAGCAGCACATCCATAAAGAGACGCCGGAGCCCGGGACCAGGTGACTGTGGTCAGCAAAAGAGCCACTTTATTGGTGACCGCTCCCACGGGAACCCCGTGGCAGCGATCGGGTTCAGGTCCCTGAGAACACACTGTCCATGCTGGTTCCCCTCCCCTCAGCTATTGCCTTAAACACGTCCTAGTTACAAAAAGCACAGAGTGACATTCCAGATACTGGAACATATAAATTAAGGTAAGTGATAGTTGCAAGACATCGCAATTTTTTTTCTTTCTTAAACAGGTTATCAAAGGTCAGGGATTTTTCTTTTTCTGATCCACAGAAAATGTATAAAAAGCATTTTAAAATCTACATATTTCTCAATGTGGTTTTTCTTTTTCTTAAAAAAAAAAATGCACAGTAAAAAAAATACTGGCTCAATAACATATTTACAGCACACCCATTATGGGCTATTTTCACTCAGCTTCGAGTTGGAAATGTTCAGCTCTGGCTCGGCCCAGGGACAATGAGAGGGCTGGTGTTGGCAGGCAGGGCAGCTCTCAGAGGATGTGAGAGTCCTCTCCCTCCCTGGATAAATCCCTCTCCATCAGAGAGACCACAGTGGGAGGGTTGGGACCACAATGGGAGGTTGTGGCAGGTGCCTAGCTGGTCAGGTGCCTCTTGGGCAGCACCCACAGCCAAGGCAAGGCTGGAGAATGCCCTGGCCCTGCAGGGGACACCCACACAGCCCCCGGCCAGACCTCGAGGTGTTCCTTTGCAGAGCTGCAGGGCTGCCTGAGCAGCACTGGAGGGAGACCCTGGACAGACATAGTGCCCACCCCACTGCAGCAGCTCTGGAAAAGCCCTCCTCCCACGCCCGTATTTATAGAAAGTCTTTACACCACTCTATAAATAGTTCACCCACCGATGCTGCTGGCAACACTTCACCCTTATAGGGGGAGCTCTGGGAAATGGAGTTAACACCAACACCAGCTCCCTGCCCACGCCACTGTCTCCCTCCAGTGAGGCTGTTGAGCACCCAGCAGCTTTGCAGGACCCTGGAGGAGCCACTGCCATGGCCAGAGGCTTCCCCTGCCCACCTCTGCCTGCTCTGCCTGCCTGCCAAGTCAGGGAGCGGAACTCACAGGGCCCCCTCATCTGAACCAGGAGCCAGAGCTTCGCTGCTGAGATTTTGGGACTGGGAGAGAAGATGGGGTGGGTGAGGGGTTATGGGAGCAGACTTGGGGGGGGGGTGGGTAGATGCAAAGAAGGGAAGAACACACCAAAAAAACCTTAACATTTGAAAGGAGAAAAAAAAAAAAACCAAGGAGAAGCAAGCCCGGGGTGGGGCAGGGCCCCGCGCTGCAGCCGCTCCCCACGCATGGCGTGGGGCCCGGCAGCCGCGGGGTGCCCAGCGGTTAAGTGCTCAGTTCCCGTCCCTCTCCACCATCCCGGCCGGACCAGGCAGCGGGCACGGGCAGCCGGGCAGGCAGGGCAGGGGTCAAGGGGCCGCACAGCAGCCTTCAGTACACACACACTGTGCAATACCACAGCAACGACGTCCGTCCGTCCGTCCGCCTCGCGGCCAGGCCGGACCGACACACCCGCACGCGGGTCCCGCACGCCCGTCGGATACCGGGGAAACTCGGGACGAGGTTGGAGGGCACGTGCACCTCCTAGTAAACCATGTTGGTGGGGCACCACGGCGTGTCCGGGTACAGCAGGCAGTGCACGGAGCGGAACCTGCGGAGGAGAGGAGCAAAGCTGAGCACGGGATGGTGGCGGCCCCGCGGCAGCCCGGTTTGGGGGGGACAGGGACCACAGCTCACCTGGATGGGTCCTCCTCGACAGAGAAGGCTCCCTTCATGTGGATGGAGTTGCGCTTGTTTTCGAACATGCCGTAGCTCAGTGTCACCTTGGGGGCAAGCACAGAGGGGTGAAGTGGCCGACGTGGCCATAAGGATCAAGCAGAGGAAAGGGGAGCTGCAAAATTCACCCCATCTCCCAAAGCCTCCAGTGACACTTTGCATCATCCCACACGGATGGGCCGACAGGGCTTTTCCCCTCTGCCGTTTGGTCATAATCAATATCTTAGCCATGATGCCCAATATTTAGGTGACAACTTGGGGTACCTGTTTGTGGATCTCTGACTTGGGCACCTGGTGGAGATTCTCCAGGTGGGAGTGGAAGAGGTTGCTGCGGATGAGCTTCACGCCCAGCACGGACTCGATGATGTAGCCGATGGTGCAGTCGTCGGGCAGGCGGATCTTCTCTGCAGTGCTCATGAAGTGACCCCCACTGTGGGGAGACAGAGAGGGGCTGCAGAGGAGCAAAGCCCAGGGGATGCGGGCACCCTGCAGGATCCTGGGGTTGGCCAGTGGGTGCCCAGCTCTGATTAAAGGTCACTTTGGGGGAACTGAAGCCCTAAAAAGCTTGTTTCCCTGCAGACTTTTTACCCCCAGAAAGGCAAAGAGAGAAAGATTGTGGGACATGGTCCAGCACCGATCCCCATAAATATCACCTCTCTGTGCCCTGGGAACCATGCAGAGGCCCCATGGGAGAGCAACGCCAATGCTCTTACCTGGCCCAAGGGCTCATCTTCAGTGCCAGCCCTCGGCTGATACAGAACCCTGCTCCACCCGTGGCAAACCAGAAATGCACAGGATGCTGCGAGAGAGGGGAACCAAAGCAGTGAGACAACAGCTGCTTCTCCACCCAGCCTGAATTAAGCCAGCCCCAAACTCTCCCCACGCTCACCATCTTGTTCTCACTGATCCTCTCCGTAGCCTGGATGGGCCGGTCCAGGCTGGGTTTCCCGATGTAGATGTCCTGTGTGTGGGGGTAGCTGGAGAGCAGCTTCACCAGCATCCGCACGTTCACATAGTTGTCATCGTCCACGTGGCAGAACCACCTGCAATGACAGCAGTGTCACACCCAACCGGGGCAGCTCCCCAGTCCCCATGCTGAGGTACAACCTCAAAAACACAAATGGTCTCTGTTTGCACCATCCTGCCCCCCACAGCAGCCCTGGGCACTGCTTACTTTCTGCCAGACTCGATGAACTTGTCGTACTCCACGGCCATCTTGCAGGACAGGGCCTGGCGGCTGTGGGCAGCCGAGCAGTTGGTGTTGATGACGTTTCCTGCGGGGAGAAAAGAGGGGTCAAAACCCAGCATTGGTGCATCCCACGCCTCCCCACGCACTCAAACGGTGCCGCTTCACCACGCACGTCCCAGGTGTGCCAGGGGGATGGAAACTCATGGATGATCCCGATGCTCAGTGACTCACATTGGGCAAATGATGAAGTTTTGGGGGAATGTCTTTTGTGTCCATGTTAGAGAAAGGAAGGGATGAATGAGGAATGTGGATGCAGCAGATGCAGCGTAGATCAGCCCTATCCACGTTTTAAGCATGATGCCACCCCACATCACTTTGCCCAGGGTGCAC